>CM077155.1:109182969-109377878 GCA_039583875.1 Platanthera guangdongensis | reverse complement strand
TTGGTATGGTGTGCCTCGTACAACAACTCCACCGCAAATTGCCCACACTTGGACGCACAACGACCGTCTTTCCAAAGCAATCCGTCCCCTCGACGAATTGGGAATTTGACCCATCCAGAAGCCTCTACCATGAACTGCTTCATATGAGCATCCATATCAAAGCCTGCCGAATACGATCAGCCAGGTCATATTGGACTTCAGTCCAATTCAGAACTGCTTCAGCACTTGATTGCCTGTCCACACAAACAATCTCCAACGCCTCCAACTCCCGCACCAACCGCTCATCGTGCACCGATAGCCAATTGCTTGAGCTGGGCTCGGTGACTCAACGCGTCCGTAACCGCATTCCCTTTACTAGGCACGTAGTGGATCTTGAAGGTATATTCCCCCAGGAACTCCATCCACCTACGCTGCCGCATATTCAGATCTTTCTGATCAATAAGATACTTCAGGCTCTTGTGATCGGTGTAGATATCAATCTTCACACCGTACAAGTAGTGTCTCCACAGCTTCAAGGCAAAAATCACGGCCGCTAACTCCAAGTCATGGACCGGATAATTCCTCTCATGCACTTTTAGCTGTCTCGAGCCATAGGCTATTACACTACCGTGTTGCAGTAGCACGCAACCAAACCGCTGCCCGAAGCATCGCTATTAATCTCATAGCCTTCGGTCCCAACCGGCGAACTCAGCACAGGCGCCGTGGTCAACCGACACTTCACTCCTCAAAAGCTCGCGCGCACTCCGGCGTCCAAACGAACTTATGCTCCTTCCTCGTCAAAGTAGTGAGAGGTAACGCTATCCGCGAGAGAGTTCTCTACGAAGCGCCTATAATAGCCGACAAGCCCCAGAAAACTCCGGACTTCCGCTATAGTAGCAAGCTCAGGCCACTCCGTATCGCAACAATCTTCACCGGATCCACAGCAATACCCTCTCCACTTACTATATGCCTGAGGAACGCCACTGAGGATAGCCAAAACTCGCACTTCGAGAACTTGGCATACAACTAATTTCTCCTTAGCGTCTCCAACACCAAATGAAGATGCTTGAAGTGATCTTCCTCACTTTGCGAGTACACCAAAATATCGTCGATGAAGACGATCACGAAATGGTCCAAGTACTCCCTGAAAGTCCTGTTCATCAAATCCATGAACACTGAGGGCACATTAGTCAGCCCAAACGGCATGACCGTAAACTCATAATGCCCGTATCTTGTACTAAACGATGTCTTAGGGATATCACTCTCCCTTATTCGCAGCTGATAGTACCCAGCTTTGAGATCCAACTTCGAGTACACCGTCGACCCGACTAACTGATCAAAAAGATCATCAATCCGGGGGATCGGGTACTTGTTCTTCTCCGTCAACTTGTTGAGCTCCCTATAATCAATACATAGCCTCAAGCTTCCGTCCTTCTTCTTAACAAAGAGGACCAGTGCGCTCCAAGGCGAAGAACTCGGGCGCACATACCCTTGCTCCAACAACTCTTGCAGTTGAACTTTCAGCTCCGCCATTTCCTTAGGCGTTAGCCGATAAGGAGATCGTGACATAGGCTTTGCACCTGACACTAGCTCAATCGTAAAATCTATCTCCCGCTGAGGCGGGGCTCTAGGAAGATCTGCGGGGAACACATCAGGGTATTCCGATACCACCGAAATACAATCCAACGCGGGCTTTGGCTTTGCAACCTCCACTAGTGTAAAGAACAGTTCTGCACCAGTACGAACCGCCTTCACCACCTGAAGAGCAGACATCAACGTCTTGCTCGACCCCTTTAAGCCCGTAAAAGTCGTTTCATGACTTGCTCCCAGCTTGACTTCCTTGCTACCGCAATCTATATGGGCCTGCTGCTCCGAGAGCCAGTCCATGCCAAATATGAGGTCGAACTCCACTAACGGAAGTAAAGACGCCCGGAGGTCGAACTCCTGCTCCCCAATACAAATCTTAACATCGCAGATCCTATCCGCTCGCATCGAACACCCGTTAGGCAACAACACATCCAACTTATCCTTCGCCATCGAAGAAGGGACTCCGATGCGTGATATAAATCCTTCGGACAAGAAGGAGTGTGAAGCTCCCGTATCAAAGAGTGCTCGTGCCGGATTTTCGCAAATCAATACAAATCCTAAACAAGCAGTGGTAAGGTAATATGTGCATAACAAGTATTAAAGAAATTGACTTGCTATAAATTAAACCCTACCTGTCACCACATCAGCCTGTTTGATGGCCTCCTGTTGGCCAAGATTGTAGACCCTTGGTTGGGCCGGAGCATAATGGGATGCGGTCGACTCCACCGCCTTTCCCTTCTCTTCATAAGTAGCTCCCGGCTTTCTCTCGGACTTAGGACGTCCGCTCCAACAGTCACGGGCAAAGTGCCCCGTCTTTCCACATGTAAAACACGCGCCCGTGGTCCGACTCGTAGTCGCCCAGAAGCACCAGAAGGAGCTGGACCCGAAGTCCTATGCTTCTTGAAAGCCCTCCGATAGCCGAACTTTGAAGTAGTCGGCACTTTAAATTCAGATTTTCTATCACCCAAGCCTTTCTTCGCTTACAAATTCTTCATGTCCTTCTCCAAGGACCGGGCAGTATTGACCAAGGTTAAGAAACCCTGCATCATTGGCCCCGAGAGTAGTAATCTCAACTCATCTCTCAACCCTTCGTAGAAGCGATTAGTCTTGCGCTCCTCATCCATGATGGTGGAGCTAGCATAATGACTTAAACGAGTGAACTCATGGAGATATTCATCCACGCTCTTGTCACCCTGAACCAACTTCAGAAATTCGTTCTCCATCAAAATCCTCTGAGTAGAAGGGAGGTATCTTGCAAGAACAATCCCGAGAACTCTTCCATCGGAATGTCTATCAGTTGTCTACCTCTCAAATGATGCAGCTCCAATCCTTCCCACCACATTCTCGCTTCACCGTCCAAAAGGAACGTAGCGATGGTGGTCATTTGCCACTCCTCCGTCTCTGTCGCTGTCATAACTCTCTTCACCCTGGAGAGCCAGTCTTCAGCCTGAGATGGGGTTCCCAACCCCGAGAACAATGGAGGGTTAAAGCTCATTACATGCTTAAGCTGCCTCTCAGTTGCCCTCCTTGGCACCACCGATTCCACAACCACTTGCTCCACTCTCCTCGGCTCAGCCTCTTGCAGAGGTTCCTGCTCCATACCAGGAGCAGGCTGCTGCGCTTACCTTGCAGGCTGCGCATTTATCACGGCCAACACCGCTTCAGCCACCAATCGAATATTTTCAGCCGACAGAGGTGTTGCAGGAGCAACATCCGATGCACTACTAGCCTCAGAAACTCTGCGTTCTGACGGCCCAACACCACTTCTGGTCACCTATAGTGGTACAAAACACCGTTAAGCGACCAAATAAATTGCAAACAACAATTATAGGAACACGCAGGTTCCTCAAACACGATTATTTTCATTCCTAAGTGGACATTCATGGGTTCTTGTTACTGTTATTACGATGACGCACACAACGTGCTCACCACCCCTTAAAAGAATTCGCCCACGAATTCACTTTAAGCCCGACCAAAAACAGTAGTCTGATACCAAATTGTAACACCCCCTACCTGTCACATAGCATATAGCAGTAGGTCCGGCCGGGGCCCGACGCCGTATGCCACAGACACACCGGGTGGTTACTTATGGAAACCATCCAACCAATCTCAACGTCCTACACAGAGCATTCTAGCGGAAGCATTATATTAAAGTTGCAATAAAGAACCCAGCATTAGAGCACAAATGTCCACTAGTACAGAATAGGAATGTTATACAAAATACCAAAAATAAGCCTTAAGACCTTACAAAATGTTTCACTTCCAATTACATGTTTTACAAACCACGGCACGCAGGCCGATCACACTTGAATAAAACAGTAAACACTTCCAATTTAGGCCTTCAAGGTCCGGCTTCGCATTCGGGCTTTAGCCCGCTATTGACCGCTTGGTCCTGCTGCACCTGCATGCAACAAACCACCGCACGGTGGCAAAATAAGGCAACGGTCAGCAATGCTGACCAAATTATAAAGATCCCGCCCCCAACTCGGGGCGGCGATGCTCCTTCCCTGCATTTCATTAGCATAAGCGAGCAAAGTATATATATAGCCATTTCATCACAGACGTTGGCTCGCACGGCCACATGCCCCGTGCTCTCAGGGCACATTCTCGGTGAACCGGTCGATGTCACGTCAATTAAAGCCATAAACATTCCGGACTCACCACCGCCACTTGGACGGCCAAACCTATGAGCAATTTGTCTTCCCGGCCTGGGTCACGACAATTTAAGCCATTGACCGCCGAAGACCCCAATCTATGCCAACGGTAAGTGCTACGTGCCTTTTGTTCTCTTTAACCGAACGACATAGAATGGGTACGGCTCCATCTAACCCGTGCTCACCTCGCAACGACAATTTAAGCCATTTGCGCGGGTCAAACTTCCGCCGAGTCCCATTTCCATTACAAGTCGCATAACCCGGTTATGTTCAAGTTGGCTCTCAAGCCACCAAGTTGGCAAGATCTCGTATCTGCCCAGTTTTCCGGGTGCACCTTTGGGTTAGTCCCCAAGGCTCCCTGCTGCAATCTACCGCGTAGAAAACCCGAAAAACAACCATTAGCACGGAGTCTTCTCCGGCATTATGCAATGCAACATCACCGATCCAGACCAACATGTCCGGGTAGGCTTCACACATCATGCCTATGTCCGTTCTCACTTACGGACTCTAAACAACGGGGACTTCACATATCTACCCGAAGGAACGCCTCCAACTCTCCGCAAACTCGCGAGAGCGGGCTTCCTATGAAAAGAAAGAGAGCTACTCATGCTCAAGATGAGGATCGTTACCCTTGCGTTCCTCTTTGGCGCCATGGAAAAGTAATCAGATCAAAACCACCGCACTAGCGTTGCCTCCATGGATCCGGAGTCGGCTCGCGATTCGGAGCTCCGAAGCTCCTCCAATGGCGGGATCTAGCTCCTTCTTCCTCCCTTGGCTCTCCTCTCTCTCTAAGGTTTTAGAAAGATGAGAAGTTATGAAAAGTAAGGGTTTTCCAAGTCCATTCACGGGTATATCCCTTCAGAAACAACCCCCAGCCATTGAATCTTCAGTTAAAGAAATGAACGGCTTCGATTCGGGGCTGAAATACCCAATCTGGACCGAACACGGCCTGGCACACGCCCGTGTCCAGGGCCGTGTGCCTCATTCGCCGTCAAAATCGAATCACCTGGAACCTCACACGGGTATCGAACACGCCCGTGTTCGAGCTAACACGCCCGTATTCCACCTGACACGGCCTTGTGATCGGCCGTGTACCCCATCATTTTTTCCCAAAATCAACCCGAACATTGCACGGGTTCTAGGACACGCTCGTGTCCTTGCCCGTGTCAACTTGATACGCCTGGGCTCCAGGGCCATGTACACGGTCTCCACACTCGACACGGCCTCGGGCACGCCCGTGTCCTAGGCCGTGTGCCTTGTCTCGACGATCGTCGAGCAAGATTCGTCGACTTCCGGGACGAGTGTCGACACGGGTCGACATGCCCTGCGACACGCCCGTGTCGCAGGCCGTGTGCCCACTCTCGATGCATCGTCGAGCGAATCTCGTCGACTCCCCGGGACGATCGTCGACACGGGTCGACACGCCCTGCGACACGCCCGTGTCGTAGGCCGTGTGCCCAGTATCGACACTTCGTCGAACGCAGAGTGTCGACTTCGCGGCTAAGTGTCGACACGGGTCGACACGCCCTGCGACACGCCGTGTCGTTGGCCGTGTGCCCAGTCTCGACACAATGTCGAGACCAAAGTGTCAACACCCCGTCTCAATGTCGACACAGGCTTGACATGCCCTGGGACACGCCCGTGTCCCAGGCCATGTGCCTGCAGCCAGAACCCAAACTGGCCCAAAACGTCCCCCTTCGCTCCTTTGAGTTTCGGGGCGTTACATGCATGACAAGGTCTGTCTTTGACGCATTTGACATTTGGGGGATCACGTACCAAGTTCATTGAAAATAATTTATTAATGGTTTTGAAATTAATATGTGCTAGTCTCTTGTGCCATTGGTCACCAAGAAACGCACTATCTTTTGCCAAAAGACACACTGGTATGGAGGAATCTATACAGATGAAATTTAAACAGAAGATATTCCTGCTTCGAGTGCCGGATAGAATCGTTTCCATATTGTCAACGGATTTTATCAAGCACTTATCAGCATGGAACTCAACTATGTATCCTTTGTCGCAGAGTTGGCTTATGCTAATGAGATTGTGTTCCAATCCTTCAACATAGGCCACATCCGAGAAGGATACATTGCCGTTAGTGATCATACCATAGCCTCTAGTAATTCCACGGTCCGAACCTCCAAAGATGACCTTTGGTCCGTTCACGACTGGAGTAAAGTTCTGAATGAGGCTTCTCGTCCCGGTCATATGCCGAGAGCATCCGTTGTCCAAGTACCAGATAGGCATTTTGTTGGCCTTTGTACATCCCTGCAATCACAATCAATTCACCTTAGGAACCCAAACACGTTTGGGTCCTTGGTCTCGGGTTAGAGTGCTCCCCCTACGAGTGTTGACATTATGAGCGGTCTTTCTCATATTGCTGACATGAGGGGTTGCAGCGTTTCTGGAATTGAACCAGCAATCTATGGCGAAGTGACCAACCTTGGCACAACACCAACAGTCAAATCTGTTGTACCTTTGCCTCAAGATCTCCTGCTTGACCTTTTGGAACTTTGTTCTAGCAGGGGTAGCATTCTTGGAAGAAGATGCCTTATGATGATGGCAATCGCATGGCTTCTTCTCCTTTATGGCTTCTCTCCAACAGGCTTTGTCTTTGGTGCGTTCTTGAAGTTATGCTCATGATTGAAAGGGCCATAGCTCTGAAGAACAACTTCTTCATAAGGTTCCTTAAAGACACTTTCGCCAAAGTTTCGGGGTCGAGCCCATCCTTGATAGCGGGACTTTGTGTTGGAACACCCTATTACTCATTTGGGTCAGGATCACTATGTCTCTAGGAATCCTTTGCTTGACCTTCTGTATAGCTTAATAGGTCAATTAGAATTAAGTCTAAGGGTTAGAAGTCTAGGTTTGGAAGCTGCTCTGAAGACCAAGATTTTCTGTCTGGAGACTAAGTCTGATCGTCGAGCTCAGCACGACGATTCGTCGAATTCCAGTCGACGATCATCTAGCTCAACTTCGACAGATCGTCGAACTCCATTCGACGATCGCTGAGCTCAACTTCATTATATCGTCGAACTCCATTCGACGATCGGTGAGCTCAGGTCGACGATTTTGACTATGCTTTGGATGTTTATCTCTGAGCTCAGTTCGACGATCTTTGAGCTCAGATCGACGATATTTTGCTGCTTAAGATTTCCTGATCGCTGAGCTCAGCTCGACGATAGCAGAGCTCAGTTCGACGATTTCAGATAACTTCCAGAATTCAAATTCAAAATCAGTTAGGAGTTATTCTGCAATTAATTCAGAGATTTGCTAGCTGTTTTCATTCAATTCTGGACCAAGTTTCAAGGGATTTTTCAAGGAATGTTTCTGTGGACTTTCCTCTAGAAGAGATTATGCAATTAAGGATGCAATTAATGCAGGCCAACGGCTATACTTGACAGAGAATGATATTCTATTCTGACCAGAGAATAAAAGACATGATTTTTTTTGAATCTCTCACATAGAAGAATACACACTATACAGAGAGAAGATACAGACTACAGAGATACTCTCAAAAATTCTTCTGTCTCAAAGAATCCTGAAGAACACTCATCCAAGAAGATCAAGTTTTCAAATCTTCAGATCTCTTTAGTTTTCAAAGTGTTCAAGGCCAACATATTTCAAGACTCCAGACACTCAACATTTCAGCTATTGCTGAAATCATCTATTGCTGGAGTTCAATCTTTGAAGGCCTATCACCCTCAGCAAAGCTTTTCTTCCTGAAGATTTCAAGGATTCAGGGGGAGCTTTGACATCTATCCACTTATTCTTCTCAGTTGTTTGAGAAAGAGAAGACTGCCATCACTCTCTCACCCCCACTCTGTAAAGGGTTTTTCAAACTCCCTTTAAAAGTTTGAACTTGGTTTTTGAGCACCTTGTCAAAAGCTCATTGGTGGCAAGACACCTGATCAAAAAATCTACTTTGGTTTTTGAGCACCTTATTAAAAGCTCATTGGTGCCCAGGACACCTGATCAACTCATCCTGCAGTGGATTCCTACCTAGGGTGGTAGAAGAGTGGATGTACCCAAGTTTGGGGAACCACTATATTTCCTTGTGTCTTCTGGTTTTTCTTGTTTTCAATTTTTGTTTCTGGCCTTGATTTTTCTGTGCTTAGTTTTTGCTTTGCTTAGTGCTGTGATTAGATTTATTTTTGCTTCCCTGCTCACACATATTACAACAATTATTGTAAAAGTTTGTAAAAGTTTTTAAAGCACCATATACTCTATTCACCCCCCTCTAGAGTATATCAGATCTAGTTGCACTTTCAATTGGTATCAAAGCGAGGTTGGTTAAACATACCATACCTGATTGGTTGTACAGGCTAACACCTGAACCCAAAGATCCCAAACTAGATCTGTTTTCTTTTGTAGTGTATTATTAGATTTTGTTTGCACAAATCATGACCCAAAACAAAGATTATGCTAGCACCAGACCTCCAGTATGCAATCTATCCAAGTTTGCACTTTGGAAAGCAAGGATCAGACTTTACATGAATTCTATTGACGAAGACATTTTTAATTCTGTTTTGACAGTATGTCCAAGACCCCCAGAGAATTCCAGTACAAATGCTGTTCCACCTCCATCAGGAACAGATGCTGACATCAAGAGATGGAAGGTAGCTGATGCTAATGCTATGAACATCCTAGCCCAGACAATGTCAGATGACATATTTTAAAAGGTAGCTGAATGCAATTCAGCCAAGGAAATTTGGGACAAGCTCTCAGAAATAGTCTCAGGCTCAGCTGATGAGAGAAAGGACAGAAGATCCCATCTCATCTCCCAATATGAGAATTTCAAGAAGGGAGAGACTGAGTCAGTGGGAGACATGTACAATAGACTAAGTCTAATTGTCAGTGAACTAAGGACATTGGATAAAGAGATCTCTCTAACTGAACTCAATGACAAGATCCTAATGTGCTTCCCCAGCACTTGGGATTCAAGAATCTGGCCAATTAAAGATGCCAGAAGTCTGAATGAGATTACCACTGAAGCTCTATTGGGTAAGCTCAAATCTTATGAGCTACTCGTCAAGAATAGAGAGGAAGAACAGAAGGCTGCTTCACCAGCCACAAGGAAAGAGAAGACCATAGCCTTCAAGGCAACTGAGGATCTGCCTGAAGATAAAGCCACAGGCAATGATGAACTACTCAGCTTGTTGGCCAAAAGATTCTCCAAGATGGCAAGAAAGGACTTCAAAAGAAGATCATACAAGGAGCAGGATAAGCCAAGGTATGACAAGTCCATTGGTAATAATAAAGACATTATTTGCTTTGGTTGCAGGAAACCAGGGCACATAGTTCCTTGAAAGTGCAACTAGATCTGATATACTCTAGAGGGGGGTGAATAGAGTATATGGTGCTTTAAAAACTTTTACAAACTTTTACAACAATTGTTGTAATATGTGTGAGCAGGGAAGCAAAAAATAAATCTAATCACAGCACTAAGCAAAGCAAAAACTAAGCACAGAAAAATCAAGGCCAGAAAAAAAAAATTGAAAACAAGCAAAACCAGAAGACACAAGGAAATATAGTGGTTCCCCAAACTTGGGTACATCCACTCTTCTACCACCCTAGGTAGGAATCCACTGCAGGATTAGTTGATCAGGTGTCTTGGGCACCAATGAGCTTTTGATAAGGTGCTCAAAAACCAAAGCAGATTTTTTGATTAGGTGTCTTGCCACCAATGAGCTTTTGACAAGGTGCTCAAAAACCAAGTTCAAACTTTTGAAGGGAGTTTGAAAAACCCTTTACAGAGTGGGGGTGAGAGAGTGATGACAGTCTTCTCTTTCTCAAACAACTGAGAAGACTAAGTGGATTGATGTCAAAGCTCCCCCTGAATCCTTGAAATCTTCAGGAAGAAAAGCTTTGATGAGGGTGATAGGCCTTCAAAGATTGAACTCCAGCAATGGATAATTTCAGCAATAGCTGAAATGTTGAGTGTCTGGAGTCTTGAAATATGTTGGCCTTCAACACTTTGAAAACTAAAGAGATCTGAAGATTTGAAAACTTGATCTTCTTGGATGAGTGTTCTTCAGAATTCTTTGAGACAGAAGATTTTTGAGAGTTCTCTGTAGTCAGTATCTCTCTCTCTCTGTATTGTGTGTGTTCTTCTATGTGAGAGATTCAAAAATCCTGTCTTTTATTTTCTGGTCAGAATAGAATATCATTCTCTGTCAAGTATAGTCGTTGGCCTGCATTAATTGCATCCTTAATTGCATAATCTCTTCTGGAGGAAAGTCCACAGAAACATTCCTTGAAAAATCCTTGAAACTTGGTCCAGAATTGAATGAAAACGGCTAGCAAATCTCTGAATTAATTGCAGAATAACTCCTAACTGATTTTGAATTTGAATTCTGGAAGTTATCTGAAATCGTCGAACTGAGCTCTGCTATCGTCGAGCTAAGCTCAGCGATCAGGAAATCTTAAGCAGCAAAATATCATCGATCTGAGCTCAAAGATCGTCGAACTGAGCTCAAAGATAAACATCCAAAGTAGAGTCAAAATCGTCGACCTGAGCTCACCGATCGTCGAATGGAGTTCGACGATATTATGAAGTTGAGCTCAGCGATCGTCGAATGGAGTTCGACGATCTGTCGAAGTTGAGCTAGACGATCGTCGACCGGAGTTCGACGAATCGTCGTGCTGAGCTCGACGATATGACTTGGTCTCCAGACTGAGAATCCTGGTCTTAGAGCAGCTTCCAAACCTAGACTTCTAACCCTTAGACTCAATTCTAATTGACCTATTAAGCTATACAGAAGGTCAAGCAAGGGATTCCTAGAGACATAGTGATCCTGACCCAAATTAGTAATAGGGTGTTCCAACAATCTCCCCCTATTTGGGTTAGGATTACTATTTACAGACTTTGGAAAAATTTAAATAACAACACACAATCAGTAAAACATAAAAACAGCTAGACATTGCATAATCATCACAGAGATATATATATGGCATCCAGATAATCAGAAATTCCAGAAACTGTCACCTTACAATGTCATTTCTTCTTTTTGCCTTTAACCATTTTGATTTCTCTGTTTGGATTGAGGGCTTCTTTGTTGGACCTGGTGTCATCTGCTGCACCCAAATATGTTTGCTTTGAAGGCCTGGGAACCACAGCTGCAGGATGTAATTCCATGTATCTGTCAGCATCAAAGAATCTACTTGAACCATATCTCTCTAGTTCTTTTTGTCTCTGTTCAGACATAGTAGAGATGTTGGAAGAATCTAATCCTTGCTCTTTGTCCTTCTTAATCCGATCCAGTGCAGCCAATTCCTTCATCCTGGCAGTCCAAGCAGCTGGATTGTTTTCAGGGTCCTCAAAAGGTACAGGTGGCTCATACCTGTTGGAAGGATTGTCTTGAGGAGGCCTGGCAGACACAGTCTCTTTCAGCTTATAAGGGAAAGGACCTGATGATGTATCAGATGAAATATGTCCTCCCCTAGAATATGGGTGCTGCCTGGAGTACCCTTTGGAATATACTTGAATATCTCTCTGATTACCCTATATCCTCCTCTCCTAGAATATGAACCCCTGGATTGGCTTTCCCTTTAATAGGATCTGGCATGAGGTTGATAGGGAGCCTGGCTTCTGGCTGGGGGTTGACTTGCAGAGCTTCCACCTGCACCTGCATCAGGAGGAGGTGGTGGAGGAGGATGAGGGTGCTTAAATGGGGATGAACCCTTCTCATATTTTCTCTTTTTCTTCATGGCTTTCAGCTGGTTCTTGGAATACTGCATCCAGTGCTCAGTAATTTGGCAGTTATGAAGGATATAGTATGGAATGTCATTGTTATCTTTAACTTTAGCAGGAGGAACCATTTTCATAGCCTTGCTCCTTGCCTTCCTTTTTCTGGCAATGGTAGCAGATGAGTCATCAGAGTCTGTTTTGAATTCATCAGATTCAGAGCACTGGTCATCATATAGAGCATCTATTTTCTTCATCAAATCTTTCTTTAGCTGAATAGAGGCAGATGAGGCAGAAGTGGAAACAGCAGCAGCAGCAGGTGTTGAGATGGTAACAGCAGGGATAGCAGCAGATGGAGAAGGTGCAACAACAGCAGCAGCAGTTGGCTCTGGACAAGTGACAACAGCAGCAACTTCACTGACAACAGCAGATACAGCAGATTCATTAACAACAACAGAAATAGCAGGAGAAACATCAAAGACTGCAGAAGGCTCAAAATCAGTGGCCTCTGACATCAGAATGTCCTTGGATATTGGCTCATCAAAAACAGTTGGAACTTCAGCAGCAGCAGCATCAACATTCTCAGAAGCAGCAAAATCAGCAATCCTTTCTTCAGGAGAAGCAGCAGCAATGACTGAATTTACAAAGGATGAGATCATGCTAGGGTCACAGCAAGAAAAAGGCACAAGTGCCTTGGATAAGTCTTCTGGAGGCTGGACAGCATGGACCTCTGGCAGATAGCTAAAGTAAGCAGAGTCAAAAGCAGATAGCAAGGACCTGAGGTATATTGCCAGAACTGGAGTTGAAATCTGACTCTCTAGAGGCACAGCAACAGCAACAAGAGGGAGGAGCAGCAGTTAGAGAAACAGCAGCAGCAACAGCATGATGGCTTTCTTCATATGGCATCTCCCCCTGCCTAGATGCAGATACATCTGGATCAAGGCACACTGCTATAGGTGCTGCCTGAGGGAAGAGGGAGGAGAGCCTGGCAGAGAGAGCTGCCACTGACAGGTGTAGAGGAGCCAAGGAGGTCTGCAATAGTAGAGAGAGCCTGGGGGCAATAAGCTCATACAGCCTGTCAGCTAGGGCTGAGAGGTCTACTTGCTCAACAGCTGGAGCAGAGGTAGATGGTATGGAAACAGCTGGGGATGCTGGAAGGGAAGGGATGGAGAATTGGGGAATGGAGGGCTGAGGTGTTGGTAGGGTGGAGATGGAGGACAGGGGAATGGAGATGGATGGGTGAATGTTGGTTGATCTATGATGTGGTGTAGGAGGTCTTGGAATGAAGTGGAGGAGGAGGGTAACTCAGGAGGAGATGATGGGGAATCATCCATAAAGGAGTCATCCAGTAGGGTGAAAGATGGAATAAAGGGTGAGGAGGTGACATCAGGTGGAGGATAGGAGAACAGTGGGTGGAATTGTTCTTCTGGTGGAGGTAAAATGGGTTCTGGAGATGGAGTTGATGTTGGAGATGGGCTGGATATGGTGATGGTGGATGGAGCTGGAATGGTGGATGGTGGGGGAAGGGATGGAATAGGAGGAGGAGGAGGAGCAACAGCAGCGGCCAGGTCATCTGCAGGAGCAGAGACCTGTGGGGGAGTGACTCTTGAGTCCTTGTGCCTGAAGGGGCACTGGAGGAGGGCCTGCTAGGCTTGCTGATTTGCCTGTCCCACTTTCCAAATAGGGCACAGGTTAGTCTCTTGGAGGCATTGATATGAACTCCAGAGGAGACCAGCAAGGCATGGCACCTGGTCTGCAGAAAAACTCCAATAATTCTACCAAAATTAACAAAACTCTTGTTTATTTTCTTTTTGATTAGGTCAAAGAAGACCTCTCCCCAGTTCAGAGTTTTCTTATCCACAAGAGCTCCCATGAGACAGAGCTGATGTCTAGATATTGTATCATGGGCTAAGTGCTTTGCTAGGAGCACTTTTCCTACCACATCTGCCAGGAACCTATATTCAACAGACAGATTCCTCTTGAAGAGCTTGCTAGGGTTTCCCTCTGGATGACCCATCCTGGCAAGCAGTTCAGAATATTCCTCTCCAGAGAGTTCAGCAATATCTTCTCCATTTCTCAGTCCAAAAACTTCTGATAGAATTGTGGGGGTCAAGGGTACCTGATTTCCAGCTATTGACCCAACTATAGTGCTGTTATCTTGATTATGAGCAGTATAAACCCACTCCTTGATTTCATCAGAAGCCAACTTGATCCTGGTGGTCATGAGGGCAGTCAGATTCTGACCCTGGAACAAGCCCAGTATATCTTGAAAGATCTGATCAGTGGTGCTGAAAGATTCTATATCAATATCAAAACCTGCATCAAACTTCATTGCAGCTAGGACAACAACTGACACAGCCATTGTTCCTGCAAAAACTCAACAAACAAAACGACCAAGCGTAGAACTGTTTGGAGGGAAGGAAAATTCTTACAGGGAAATCGAAAGCGCAAAAGAGAACGACGGCGAAAAAAGAGTTTTATATTAGGGTTCGACGCAGAAATGGAAAGATCGTTGAACTCAGTTCGACGATCGAGGCTCCTAAAGGAATCTGAAGAGACTTCAACATCGTCGATCTCCGTTCGACGATATTGGAAAGCGTCGAGCTCCGTTCGACGATCGTTCAGAGAACAAAATCGTCGAGCGTCGTTCGACGATCGTTGACCGGAAGAGATAGTTCATACTATCTGAGAGGCGCTGAACTCAGTTCGACGATTTTTGGAAATCTTCGATCTCCGTTCGACGATCTTGGGGCAAATCGTCGAGCGCAGTTCAGAGATCAGAAAAATTCTAGACACTAAGAAAAATCAGAAAATTTTGCCTAGTCTTGGTCAATTTTTAAGCTTTCAAAATCTTGGATATCATTTAAGACTTCCTCCATCTAACATTCCTAACTGATTTAGGAAGAAGGTGTGTTTCTTTTCATCCAAGGGCTTGGTGAAAATATCTCCCCTTTGTAAATCAGTTGGGATATATTGTAATTCAATTTTATTCTTTTCAACATTATCCCTTAAGAAGTGATGCCTAATCTCTATGTGTTTTGTCCTACTATGGAGGACTGGATTTTGAGCTATGGAAATAGCACTTGTATTGTCACAAAAGATTTTAGACTTCTCTAAGTTGTAGCCATAGTGTAGGAGTTGGTTTTGAATCCACAGAATTTGTGAACAACAACTGCCAGCAGCCATATATTCAGCTTCAGCAGTTGAAGTTTACACAGATGTTTGTTTCTTACAAAACCAAGAGACAAGTCTGTCACCAAGGAACTGACAAGTTCCACTGGTGCTTTTCCTGTCAATTCTGCATCCAGCATAATCAGCATCAGAGAATCCAGTTAACTCAAATGCTGAATCTTTTGGATACCAGAGACCTAGATTTGGACAACTTTTAACATACCTGAGAATCCTCTTTACTAAAGTGAGGTGTGACTCTCTAGGGCTTACTTGGAACCTAGCACATATACATGTAGCAAACATTATATCTGGTCTACTAGCTGTAAGATACAGTAGAGAGCCAATCATTGCTCTATATGTTGTCTGATCAACAGGTTTCCCATGTTCATCAGCATCCAATACAGCATTGGTAGGCATGGGTGTTTTCATACAAGATGCCTCAGACATACCAAATTTCTTAACCAATTCATTTACATATTTGGTTTGAGAAATAAAGATGCCTTCAGCATGTTGCTTGACTTGCAATCCTAGGAAGAAGGATAGCTCACCCATGCTACTCATCTCAAATTTAGAATGCATCAGGTTAGAAAACCTTCTGCACAATTTTGAGTCAGTAGAACCAAAAATGATATCGTCTACATAAATTTGTACTAGTAGGGTATGGGACTTATGGGTTCTAATAAAAAGAGTTTGGTCTACTCTACCCCTTATAAAACCATTTTCCAAAAGAAAGCATGCTAGGGTCTCATACCATGCTCTAGGGGCTTGCTTGAGACCATATAATGCTTTGTTCAGTCTAAAAACATAATCAGGATAAGTTGGAGAGATAAAACCTGGAGGTTGTCTGACATAGACTTCCTCTTTGATGTCTCCATTCAAGAAAGCACTTTTGACATCCATCTGATATACTTTGAAGCCTTTGTGAGCTGCATAAGCTAGAAATATCCTGATGGCTTCTAAGTCTTGCAACTGGTGCAAAGGTCTGGTCGTAGTCAATTCCTTCTTCTTGAGAGTATCCCTGAGCAACTAGTCTTGCCTTGTTCCTTATAATTACTCCTTGATCATCCAGTTTGTTTCTGAATACCCATTTTGTTCCAACAATGGAATGATCCTTAGGCTTTGACACTAGTTCCCATACCTTGTTCCTCTCAAATTGATGCAACTTCTCTTGCATTGCAATGATCCAGTGTGGATCTTGCTCTGCATCTTGAATGGACTGAGGTTCAATTTGAGATAGGAAGCAGGTGTGCAACAGGTTTTGGTTGACCTGATTTCTGGTTTGCACACCAGCTGAGATTTCTCCAATTATTTGGGAAATTGGATGGTCTCTTGATGTTACTAAATCAACAGGGGGTGTTGATTGTTCACCAACCTGTGTTGTTGTTTCCTCTTGTGGTACAACAACTGGCTCTTCAAGTTGTGCTTCAATATGTTGAGCATTCCCTTCATCTTCACTGCTTTCATCCTCTTGAGTAACCTGTAACCTGTTCATGTCTTCAACTAGAGAATGTTCCTGCAAAGGTTCTATGGTAGAAGAAATCTTCTCCTTGAAAGACATGTTAGATTTCATCAAAAGAAATGTGAACAGATTCCTCAATTTTCAAAGATGATTTATTATAGACCCTATAGGCCTTGCTGATCATGGAGTATCCCAGAAACACTCCTTCATCAGCTTTGGCTTGAAATTTTGCTAGATATTTCTTGTCATTATTATGAATATAGCAAATACAACCAAAGACTCTAAAATAGTCAACTTTAGGTTTCTTCCCTTTGAGTAATTCATAGGGAGTCTTTCCCTTTAGTTTATGTATCAGACTTCTGTTCAGCACATAGTTGGAGGTGTTCACTGCCTCTGCCCAAAAGGATAGAGGTAGATGAGCATCTGACAACAATGTGGTGGCAGATTCAATAAGGGTTCTATTTTTCCTTTCAGCTACCCCATTTTGTTGAGAAGTTCTAGGAGCTGAGAAAGTATGCCTGATCCCTTCACTCTGACAGAACTCTTGCATAAGAAGAGAATCAAACTCTGTCCCATGATCACTTCTGATCTGGGAAATGTGAGTATTGAACTCAATCTGTATACATTTGAGAAACTCTGTCAGACACTTAAAGTTATCAGACTTCTTCCTTAGAAAGAACACCCAAGTGAATCTAGAGAAGTCATCTACAACTACTAAAGTGTAGGATTTCCCTCCTAGGCTTTGTACTGTGATGGGTCCAAAGAGATCCATGTGTAACAGATACAATATCCTAGGTGAATCACTCTTATTAAGTGACTTAAAACTGTTTTTAGTTTGCTTGGCTAATTGACAAGCCCTGCAGAGTCCTTCCTTCTTGTAGGGGCCAGAAGGTAGTCCTCTAACAAGGTTGTCCTTGGATAGCCTAGCAATAGTTCTAAGGTTTAGGTGTCCTAATCTCTTATGCCATAAAACATTTGGTTTACAGACAGAGTTAAACAAGCAGATATCTACATAAGTTGAAAGAAAATCTACTAGATAGATGTTACCTTTCCTTTTACCTGTCAACACAGTTGTGTTGTCCTCTGACTTGATTTTGCATAAGGCTTTGCTGAAGGTCACCTGGTAGCCTTCATCACACAGCTGACTGATGCTAATTAGGTTGTGCTTCAGTCCTTCTACATAAGCTACCTTCTTGAAAGTTACTGAACCAATCTGGACTGCACCATATCCTTTAGTCTGTCCAAAGTTTGAATCACCAAAGATAACTTTGGGTCCAAGTTTGGCTCTGAAGGATGTGAGGTTGTCCTTGTTCCCTGTCATGTGCTTAGAGCACCCACTATCCAAATACCATTGCTGGTTAGATGTCGGATAGGTCTTCACCTGCACATAAGACAATTCATTTGTTTTTGACCCAGTTTACCTTGGGCCTAGGTTGATAACCTTTAAATTCAGAAATGAAAGACATTCCCTGGTTGACTCTTATATCCTTCAGGATGATATCTCCTTGGAGGTAAAATCCATTCAGTATAAGGGTTTAAGATTTGGGATGAAGAACCCTCAGGATTCAATTTTGATTTGCCTTTGAAAATTTTCCAGAGCTCTGACCTCTGTTCGACGATCTTGGAGCTGCGTTCGACGATCTTGGGTCAGATCGTCGAGCTCCGTTCGACGGTCGACTATGGCTGAGGTCAGGTATATGAGATCGTCGACCTGCGTTCGACGTCTTTGGCTGAGATCGTCGATCAGCGTTCGACGATTTTTCCTGAGATCGTCGAGCTGCGTTCGGCGATCGTCGAGCTTCGTTCGGCGATCGTCGATCTACGTTCGACGATTTCTGCTGGGACTTAGTTTTCTGAGGCAGATCAGAATTTTTCCTGGCAACCTCTACAACTCCCTTTCCCTTGTCAAAAATGAATTTGATGGGAGTTGTTAGGACTATAGGTTGGCTGGATGAAGCACCCAAGCCCAGTGTACTGTTGAATCTAGAGTTCACTGTGCTTGTGATGTCCATCAGCTTGATGCTTCTCCCATTAAGGGATTCTTCAAGCTTCTTGGCCTCAGAGAGCTCACTTTTCAGTGAAGTTATCTGTTCCCTACAGCACTCCAACTCCTGAGAGAGTTTGAGGTTTTCTGACTTTAGATCATTGTGTTCAGATAATTGATTTCTGAGAGAGATATTCTCTTTCTCAGACTTTAGCAGGTCTAAACACAGTGCTTTAAATTCAGATTTAAAATCTTCTGAACTAAAATCAAAGGAACTAATTACCTGATCTTCTTCAGGTTGAGTCTCTGAGTCTGACTCTGACTCCTCTTCCTCTGACTTGTGTTGTGAGGCATTGATTGCCATCATGCAGAACTCCTTTTCTTCTGCATCATCCTCATCATCACTGGAGCTAGAAGAGGCTTCTGACTCCTCTTCTGTCTCACTCCAGGATTCAGCAACAAACCCTTTTCTTGTATGCTTATTTTTGCTTGAAGAAGGTTTGCCATTGCCATTCCTTTTGGAGTCTTTCTCCTTTCTTCTTTATTTTCTATCCCTTCTGTCCTTATTCTTGTTCTCTGGACAGTCAGGAGCTATGTGCCCTGGTTTCCTGCAACCAAAGCAAATAATGTCTCTATTATTACTAATGGACTTGTCATACCTTGTCTTGTCCTGCTCCTTGTATGATCTTCTTCTGAAGTCCTTTCTGGCCATTTTGTAGAATCTTTTGGCCAACAGACTGAGTAATTCATCATTGCCTCTGGCTTTGTCTTCAGGCAGATCCTCAGTAGCCTTGAATGCTATGGTCTTCTCTTTTCTTATGGCTGGTGAGGCAGCCTTCTGTTCTTCCTCTCTATTTTTGATGAGTAGCTCATAAGATTTGAGCTTACCCAACAAAGCTTCAGTGGTGATCTCATTCAGACTTCTGGCATCTTTAATTTGCCAGATTCTTGAATCCCAAAGTGCTGGGGAAGCACATTAGGATCTTGTCATTAAGTTCTGTTAGAGAGATCTCTTTGTCCAGTGTCCTTAGTTCACTGACAATTAGACTTAGTCTGTTGTACATGTCTCCCACTGACTCAGTCTCTCCCTTCTTGAAATTCTCATATTGGGAGATGAGATGGGATCTTCTGTCCTTTCTCTCATCAGCTGAGCCTGAAACTATTTCTGAGAGCTTGTCCCAAATTTCCTTGGCTGAATTGCATTCAGCTACCTTTTGAAATATGTCATCTGACATTGTCTGGGCTAGGATGTTCATAGCCTTAGCATCAGCTACCTTCCATCTCTTGATGTCAGCATCTGTTCCTGATGGAGGTGGCACAACATTTGTGCTTGTGCTCTCTGGTGGTCTTGGACACACTGTCAAAACAGAGTTGAAGATATCTTCGTCAATAGAATTCATGTAAAGTCTAATCCTTGCCTTCCAAAGTGCAAACTTGGAAATATTGCACACTGGGGTCTGATGCTAGCATAATCTTTGTTTTGGGTCATGATTTGTGCAAACAAAATCTAATAATACAATACAAAAGAAAAACAGATCTAGTTTGGGATCTTTGGGTTCAGGTGTTAGCCTATACAACCAATCAGTTATGGTATGTTTAACCAACCTCCCTCTGATACCAATTGAAAGTGCAACTAGATCTGATATACTCTACAGGGGGTGAATAGAGTATATGGTGCTTTAAAAACTTTTACAAACTTTTACAACAATTGTTGTAATATGTGTGAGCAGGGAAGCAAAAAATAAATCTAATCACAGCACTAAGCAAAGCAAAAACTAAGCACAGAAAAATCAAGGCCAGAAACAAAAATTGAAAACAAGCAAAACCAGAAGACACAAGGAAATATAGTGGTTCCCCAAACTTGGGTACATCCACTCTTCTACCACCCTAGGTAGGAATCCACTACAGGATGAGTTGATCAGGTGTCCTGGGCACCAATGAGCTTTTGATAAGGTGCTCAAAAACCAAAGAAGATTTTTTTGATCAGGTGTCTTGCCACCAATGAGCTTTTGACAAGGTGCTCAAAAACCAAGTTCAAACTTTTGAAGGGAGTTTGAAAAACCCTTTACAGAGTGGGGGTGAGAGAGTGATGACAGTCTTCTCTTTCTCAAACAACTGAGAAGACTAAGTGGATTGATGTCAAAGCTCCCCCTGAATCCTTGAAATCTTCAGGAAGAAAAGCTCTGCTAAGGGTGATAGGCCTTCAAAGATTAAACTCCAGCAATGGATAATTTCAGCAATAGCTGAAATGTTGAGTGTCTGGAGTCTTGAAATATGTTGGCCTTCAACACTTTGAAAACAAAAGAGATCTAAAGATTTGAAAACTTGATCTTCTTGGATGAGTGTTCTTCAGAATTCTTTGAGACAGAAGATTTTTGAGAGTTCTCTGTAGTCAGTATCTCTCTCTCTGTATTGTGTGTGTTCTTCTATGTGAGAGATTCAAAAATCCTGTCTTTTATTTTCTGGTCAGAATAGAATATCATTCTCTGTCAAGTATAGCCGTTGGCCTGCATTAATTGCATCCTTAATTGCATAATCTCTTCTGGAGGAAAGTCCACAGAAACATTCCTTGAAAAATCCCTTGAAACTTGGTCCAGAATTGAATGAAAACGGCTTGCAAATCTCTGAATTAATTGCAAAATAACTCCTAACTGATTTTGAATTTGAATTCTGGAAGTTATCTGAAATCGTCGAACTGAGCTCTGCTATCGTCGAGCTGAGCTCAACGATCAGGAAATCTTAAGCAGCAAAATATCGTCGATCTGAGCTCAAAGATCGTCGAACTGAGCTCAGAGATAAACATCCAAAGCAGAGTCAAAATCGTCGACCTGAGCTCACCGATCGTCGAATGGAGTTCGACGATATTATGAAGTTGAGCTCAGCGATCGTCGAATGGAGTTCGACGAGCTGTCGAAGTTGAGCTAGACGATCGTCGACCGGAGTTCGACGAATCGTCGTGCTGAGCTCGACGATATGACTTGGTCTCCAGACTGGGAATCCTGGTCTTCAGAGCAGCTTCCAAACCTAGACTTCTAACCCTTAGACTCAATTCTAATTGACCTATTAAGCTATACAGAAGGTCAAGCAAGGGATTCCTAGAGACATAGTGATCCTGACCCCAATTAGTAATAGGGTGTTCCAACATTCCTGACTGTCCAGAGAACAAGAATAAGGACATAAGGGACAGAAAAGAAAGAAGAAAGGAGAAAGGAGAAAGACTCCAAAAGGAATGGCAATGGCAAACCTTCTTCAAGCAAAAATAAGCATACAAGAAAAGGGTTTGTTGCTGAATCCTGGAGTGAGACAGAAGAGGAGTCAGAAGACTCATCCAGCTCCAGTGATGATGAGGATGATGCAGAAGAAAAGGAGTTCTGCATGATGGCAATCAATGTCTCACAGCACAATTCAGAGGAAGAAGAGTCAGAGTCAGACTCAGAGACTCAACCTGAAGAAGATCAGGTAATTAGCTCTTTTGATTTTAGTTCAGAAGATTTTAAATCTGAATTTAAAGCACTGTGTTTAGACCTGCTAAAGTCTGAGAAAGAGATTATCTCTCTCAGAAATCAATTATCTGAACACAATACTTTAAAGTCAGAAAACCTCAAACTCTCTCAGGAGTTGGAGAGCTGTAGGGAACAAATAGCTACACTGAAAAGTGAGCTCTCTGAGGCCAAGAAGCTTGAAAAATCCCTTAATGGGAGAAGCATTAAGTTGATGGACATCACAAGCACAGTGAACTCTAGATTTAACAGTACACTGGGCTTGGGTGCTTCATCCAGCCAACCTATAGTCCTGACAACTCCCATCAAATTCATTTCTGACAAGGGAAAGGGAGTTGTAGAGGTTGCTAGGAAAAATTCTGATCTGCCTCAGAAAACTAAGTCCCAGCAGAAATCGTCGAACGTAGATCGACGATCGCCGAATGAAGATCGACGATCGCCGAACGCAGCTCGACGATCTCAGGAAAAATCGTCGAACGCTGATCGACGATCTCAGCCCAAGACGTTGAACGCATGTCGACGATCTCATATACCTGACCTCAGCCATAGTCGACCGTCGAACGGAGCTCGACGATCTGACCCAAGATCGTCGAACGCAGCTCCAAGATCGTCGAACAGAGGTCAGAGCTCTGGAAAATTTTTCAAAGGCAAATCAAAATTGAATCCTAAGGGTCCTTCATCCCAAATCTTTAACCCTTATACTGAATGGATTTTACCTCCAAGGAGATATCATCCTGAAGGATATAAGAGTCAACCAGGGATGTCTTTCATTTCTGAATTTAAAGGTTATCAACCTAGGCCCAAGGTAAACTGGGTCAAAAACAAATGAATTGTCTTATGTGCAGGTGAAGACCTATCCAACATCTAACCAGCAATGGTATTTGGATAGTGGGTGCTCTAAGCACATGACAGGGAACAAGGACAACCTCACATCCTTCAGAGCCAAACTTGGACCCAAAGTTATCTTTGGTGATTCAAACTTTGGACAGACTAAAGGATATGGTGCAGTCCAGATTGGTTCAGTAACTTTCAAGAAGGTAGCTTATGTAGAAGGACTGAAGCACAACCTAATTAGCATCAGTCAGCTGTGTGATGAAGGCTACCAGGTTACCTTCAGCAAAGCCTTATGCAAAATCAAGTCAGAGGACAACACAACAGTGTTGACAGGTAAAAGGAAATGTAACATCTATCTAGTAGATTTTCTTTCAACTGATGTAGATATCTGCTTGTTTAACTCTGTCTGTAGACCAAATGTTTTATGGCATAAGAGATTAGGACACCTAAACCTTAGAACTATTGCTAGGCTATCCAAGGACAACCTTGTTAGAGGACTACCTCCTGGCCCCTACAAGAAGGAAGGACTCTGCAGGGCTTGTCAATTAGGCAAGCAAACTAAAAACAGTTTTAAGTCACTTAATAAGAGTGATTCACCTAGGATATTGTATCTGTTACACATGGATCTCTTTGGACCCATCACAGTACAAAGCCTAGGAGGGAAATCCTACACTTTAGTAGTTGTAGATGACTTCTCTAGATTCACTTGGGTGTTCTTTCTAAGGAAGAAGTCTGATAACTTTAAGTGTCTGACAGAGTTTCTCAAATGTATACAGATTGAGTTCAATACTCACATTGCCCTGATCAGAAGTGATCATGGGACAGAGTTTGATTCTCTTCTTATGCAAGAGTTCTGTCAGAGTGAAGGGATCAGACATACTTTCTCAGCTCCTAGAACTCCTCAGCAAAATGGGGTAGCTGAAAGGAAAAATAGAACCCTTATTGAATCTGCCACTACATTATTATCAGATGCTCATCTACCTCTATCCTTTTGGGCAGAGGCAGTGAACACCTCCAACTATGTGCTGAACAGAAGTCTGATATATAAACTAAAGGGAAAGACTCCCTATGAATTACTCAAAGGGAAGAAACCTAAAGTTGACTATTTTAGAGTCTTTGGTTGTATTTGCTATATTCACAATAATGACAAGAAATATTTAGCAAAATTTCAAGCCAAAGCTGATGAAGGAGTGTTTCTGGGATACTCCATGATCAGCAAGGCCTATAGGGTCTATAATAAATCATCCTTGAAAATTGAGGAATCTGTTCACATTTCTTTTGATGAATCTAACATGTCTTTCAAGGAGAAGATTTCTTCTACCATAGAACCTTTGCAGGAACATTCTCTAGTTGAAGACTTGAACAGGTTACAGGTTACTCAAGAGGATGAAAGCAGTGAAGATGAAGGGAATGCTCAACACATTGAAGCACAACTTGAAGAGCCAGTTGTTGTACCACAAGAGAAAACAACAACACAGGTTGGTGAACAATCAACACCCCCTGTTGATTTAGTAACATCAAGAGACCATCCAATTTCCCAAATAATTGGAGAAATCTCAGCTGGTGTGCAAACCAGAAATCAGGTCAACCAAAACCTGTTGCACACCTGCTTCCTATCTCAAATTGAACCTCAGTCCATTCAAGATGCAGAGCAAGATCCACACTGGATCATTGCAATGCAAGATGAGTTGCATCAATTTGAGAGGAACAAAGTATGGGAACTAGTGCCAAAGCCTAAGGATCATTCCATTGTTGGAACAAAATGGGTATTCAGAAACAAACTGGATGATCAAGGAGTAATTATAAGGAACAAGGCAAGACTAGTTGCTCAAGGATATTCTCAAGAAGAAGGAATTGACTACGACCATACCTTTGCACCTGTTGCAAGATTGGAAGCCATCAGAATATTTCTAGCTTATGCAGTTCACAAAGGCTTCAAAGTATATCAGATGGATGTCAAAAGTGCTTTCTTAAATGGAGACATCAAAGAGGAAGTTTATGTCAGACAACCTCCAGGTTTTATCTCTCCAACTTTCCCTGATTATGTTTTTAGACTGAACAAAGCATTATATGGTCTCAAGCAAGCTCCTAGAGCATGGTATGAGACCCTAGCATGCTTTCTCTTGGAAAATGGTTTTATAAGGGGTAGAGTAGACCAAACTCTTTTCATTAGAACCCATAAGTCCCATACCCTACTAGTACAAATTTATGTAGACGACATTATTTTTGGCTCTACTGACTCCAAATTGTGCAGAAGGTTTTCTAACCTGATGCATTCTAAATTTGAGATGAGTAGCATGGGTGAGCTATCCTTCTTCCTAGGATTGCAAGTCAAGCAACATGCTGAAGGCATCTTTATTTCTCAAACCAAATATGCAAATGAATTGGTTAAGAAATTTGGTATGTCTGAGGCATCTTGTATGAAAACACCCATGCCTACTAATGCTGTATTGGATGTTGATGAACATGGGAAACCTGTTGATCAGACAACATATAGAGCAATGATTGGCTCTTTATTGTATCTTACAGCTAGTAGACCAGATATAATGTTTGTTACATGTATATGTGCTAGGTTCCAAGTGAGCCCTAGAGAGTCACACCTAACATTAGTAAAGAGCATTCTCAGGTATGTTAAAAGTTGTCCAAATCTAGGTCTCTGTTATCCAAAAGATTCAGCATTTGAGTTAACTGGATTCTCTGATGCTGATTATGTTGGATGCAGAATTGACAGGAAAAGCACCAGTGGAACTTGTCAGTTCCTTGGTGACAGACTTGTCTCTTGGTTTTGTAAGAAACAAACATCTGTATCAACTTCAACAGCTGAAGCTGAATATATGGCTGCAGGCAGTTGTTGTTCACAAATCTTGTGGATGCAAAATTAACTCCTAGACTATGGCTACAACTTAGAGAAGTCTAAAATCTTTTGTGACAATACAAGTGCTATTTCCATAGCTCAAAATCCAGTCCTCCATAGTAGGACAAAACACATAGAGATTAGACATCACTTCTTAAGGGATAATGTTGAAAAGAATAAAATTGAATTACAATATATCCCAACTGATTTGCAAAGGGGAGATATTTTCACCAAGCCCTTGGATGAAAAGAAACACACCTTCTTCCTAAATCAGTTAGGAATGTTAGATGGAGGAAGTCTTAAATAATATCCAAGATTTTGAAAGCTTAAAAATTGACCAATACTAGGCAAACATTCTGATTTTTCTTAATGTCTAGAATTTTTCTGATCTCTGAACTGCGCTCGACGATTTGCCCCAAGGTCGTCGAACGGAGATCGACGATTTCCAAAATCGTCGAACTGAGTTCAGCGCCTCTCAGATAGTATGAACTATCTCTTCCGGTCAAAGATCGTCGAACGGCGCTCGACGATTTTGTTCTCTGAACGATCGTCGAACGGAGCTCGACGCTCTCCAATATCGTCGAACGGAGATCGACGATGTTGAAGTCTCTTCAGATTCCTATAGAAGCCTCGATCGTCGAACTGAGTTCAACGATCTTTCCAATTCTGCGTCGAACCCTAATATAAAACTCATTTTTCGCCGTCATTCTCTTTTGCGCTTTCGATTTCTCTGCAAGAATTTTCTTTCCCTCCAAACAGTTCTACGCTTGGTCGTTTTGTTTGTTGAGTTTTTGCAGGTACAATGGCTGTATCAGTTGTTGTCCTAGCTGCAATGAAGTTTGATGCAGGTTTTGATATTGATATAGAATCTTTCAGCACCACTGATCAGATCTTTCAAGATATACTGGGTTTGTTCCAGGATCAGAATCTGACTGCCCTCATGACCACCAGGATCAAGTTGGCTTCTGATGAAATCAAGGAGTGGGTTTATACTGCCCATAATCAAGATAACAACACTATAGTTGGGTCAATAGCTGGAAATCAGGTACCCTTGACCCCAACCATTCTTTCAGAGGTTTTTGAGTTGAGAAATGGAGAAGAATCTGCTGAGTTATCTGGAGAAGAATATTCTGAACTGCTTGTCAGGATGGGTCATCCAGAGGGAAACCCTAGCAAGCTCTTCAAGAGGAATCTGTCTGTTGAATATAGGTTCCTGGCAGATGTTGTTGGAAAAGTGCTCCTGGCAAAGCACTCAGCCCATGATACAATATCCAGACATCAGCTCTGTCTCATGGGAGCTCTTGTGGATAAGAAAAATCTGAACTGGGGAGAGGTTTTCTTTGACCTCATCAAAAAGAAAATAAACAAAAGTTTTGTTAATTTTGGGAGAATTATTGGAGTTTTTCTGCAGACCAGGTGTCCTACCTTGCTGGTCTCCTCTGGAGTTCATATCAATGCCTCCAAGAGACTAACCTGTGCCCTCTTTGGCAAGTGGGACAGGCAAATAAGCAAGCCTAGCAGGCCCTCCTCCAGTGCCCCTTCAGGCACAAGGACTCAAAGAGTCACTCCTCCACAGGTCTCTGCCCCTGCAGATGACATGGCTGCTGCTGTTGCTGCCTCTCCTCCTCCTCCAATTCCATCCCTTCCCTTACCATCCACCATTCCAGCTCCATCCACCATCACCATATCCAGCCCATCTCCAACATCAACACCATCCCCAAAACCCATTCTACCGCCACCAGCAGACCAATTCCACCCACTGTTCTCCTACCCTCCACCAGATATCACCTCCTCACCCTCTATTCCATCCTTCACCCTACTGGATGACTCCTTTATGGATGATTCCCCTTCTTCTCCTCCTGAGTTACCCTCCTCCTCCACTTCATTCCAAGACCTCCTCCACCACATCATAGACCAACCAACATTCCATCCATCCATATCAATTCCCCTGTCCTCCATATCCACCATACCAACACCTCAGCCATCCATACCAACATTCTCCAGCCCTTCCCTTCCAGCATCCCCAGCTGCTTCCATACCATCTACCTCTGCTCCAACTGTTGAGCAAGTAGACCTCTCAGCTCTAGCTGACAGGTTGTATGAGTTACTTGCCCCCAGGCTAACTCTACTATTGGAGACCTCCTTGGCTCCTCTACACCTGTCAGTGGCAGCTCTTTCTGCCAGGCTCTCTTCCCTCTTCCCTCAGGCAGCACCTACAGTAGTGTGCCTTGATCCAGATGTATCTGCATCTAGGCAGGGGGAGATGCCATATGAAGAGAATCTTCATGCTGCTGCTGCTGCTGCTGTTTCTGCAAGCCCTCTGTCTGCTGCTTCTGTCAGTTCTGCTTCTTCTGCTGCTCCTTCTGTTGTTGTTGCTGTGCCTCCAGAGAGTGAGATTTCAACTCCAGTTCTGGCAATAGACCTCAGGTCTTTACTATCTGCTTTTGACTCTGCTTACTTCAGCTATCTGCCAGAGGTCCATGCTGTCCAGCCTCCAGAAGAGTTATCCAAGGCACTTGTGCTTTTTTCTTGCTGTGACCCTAGCATGATCTCCTCCTTTATAAATTCAGTCATTGCTGCTGCTTCTCCTGAAGAAAGGATTGCTGATTTTGCTGCTTCTGAGAATGTTGATGCTGCTGCTGCTGAAGTTCTTACTGCTTCTGATGAGCCAATCTCTAAGGACATTCTGATGTCAGAGGCCACTGATTTTGAGCCTTCTGCAGTCTTTGATGTTGCTCCTGCTGTTTCTGTTGTTGTTAATGAATCTGCTGTATCTGCTGTTGTTAGTGAAGTTGCTGCTGTTGTCACTTGTCCAGAGCCAACTGCTGCTGCTATTGTTGCACCTTCTCCATCTGCTATTGTCCCTGCTGTTACCATCTCAACACCTACTACTGCTGCTGTTTCAGCTTCTGCCTCTGCTCAGCTTAAGAAAGATTTGATGAAGAAAATAGATGCTCTATATGATGACCAGAGCTCTGAATCTGATGAATTCAAAACAGACTCTGATGACTCATCTGCTACCATTGCCAGAAAAAGGAATGCAAGGAGCAAGGCTATGAAAAGGGTTCCTCCTGCTAAATTTAAAGATAACAATGACATTCCATACTATATCCTTCATAATTACCCAATCACTGAACACTGGATGCAGTATTCCAAGAACCAGCTGAAAGCCATGAAGAAAAAGAGAAAATATGAGAAGGGTTCATCCCCATTTATGCACTCTCATCCTCCTCCACCACCTCCTCCTGATGCAGGTGCAGGTGGAAGCTCTGCAAGTCAACCCCCAGCCATAAGCCAGGCTCCCTATCAACCTTATGCCAGATCCTATCAAAGGGAAAGCCAATCCAGGGGTTCATATTCTAGGAGAGGAGGATATAGAGGTAATCAGAGAGATATTCAAGTATATTCCAAAGGGTACTCTAGGCAGCACCCATATTCTAGGGGAGGACATATCTCATCTGATACATCATCAGGTCCTTTCCCTTATAAGCTGAAAGAGACTGTGTCTGCCAGGCCTCCTCAAGACAATCCTTCCAACAGGTATGAGCCACCTGTACCTTTTTAGGACCCTGAAAACAATCCAGCTACTTGGACTGCCAGGATGAAGGAATTGGCTGCACTGGATCAGATTAAGAAGGCCAGAGAACAAGGAATAGATTCTTCCAACATTTCTACAATGTCTGAGCAAAGACAGAAAGAATTAGAGAAATATGCTTCCAGTAAATTCTTTGATGCTGAGAGATACATGGAATTACATCTTGCAGCTGTGGTTTCCAGGCCTACAAAGCAAACATATTTGGGTGCAGCAGATGACACTAGGTCCAACAAGGAAGCCCTAAATCCTAACAGAGAAATTAAAATGGTTAAAGGCAAAGAGAAGAAGTGATATTGTAAGGTGACAATTTCTGGAACTTTTGATTATCTGGATGCTATATATATATCTCTGTGATGTTTCTGCATGTCTAGCTGTTGTTTTTATGTTTTTCTGATTGTATGTTGTTATTTAAAGTTCTTCCAAAGTCTGTAAATAGTAATCCTAACCCAAATAGGGGGAGATTGTTGGAACACCCTATTACTCATTTGGGTCAGGATCACTATGTCTCTAGGAATCCTTTGCTTGACCTTCTGTATAGCTTAATAGGTCAATTAGAATTGAGTCTAAGGGTTAGAAGTCTAGGTTTGGAAGCTGCTCTGAAGACCAAGATTTTCTG
Source organism: Platanthera guangdongensis (assembly GCA_039583875.1). NCBI lineage: Eukaryota > Viridiplantae > Streptophyta > Magnoliopsida > Asparagales > Orchidaceae > Platanthera > Platanthera guangdongensis. The sequence continues at coordinate 109,347,958 of CM077155.1, read as the reverse complement.
TCTGGAGACTAAGTCTGATCGTCGAGCTCAGCACGATGATTCGTCGAACTCCGGTCGACGATCGTCTAGCTCAACTTCGACAGATCGTCGAACTCCATTCGACGATCGCTGAGCTCAACTTCATTATATCGTCGAACTCCATTCGACGATCGGTGAGCTCAGGTCGACGATTTTGACTATGCTTTGGATGTTTATCTCTGAGCTCAGTTCGACGATCTTTGAGCTCAGATCGACGATATTTTGCTGCTTAAGATTTCCTGATCGCTGAGCTCAGCTCGACGATAGCAGAGCTCAGTTCGACGATTTCAGATAACTTCCAGAATTCAAATTCAAAATCAGTTAGGAGTTATTCTGCAATTAATTCAGAGATTTGCTAGCCGTTTTCATTCAATTCTGGACCAAGTTTCAAGGGATTTTTCAAGGAATGTTTCTGTGGACTTTCCTCCAGAAGAGATTATGCAATTAAGGATGCAATTAATGCAGGCCAACGGCTATACTTGACAGAGAATGATATTCTATTCTGACCAGAGAATAAAAGACAGGATTTTTTTTGAATCTCTCACATAGAAGAATACACACTATACAGAGAGAAGATACAGACTACAGAGATACTCTCAAAAAATCTTCTGTCTCAAAGAATCCTGAAGAACACTCATCCAAGGAGATCAAGTTTTCAAATCTTCAGATCTCTTTAGTTTTCAAAGTGTTCAAGGCCAACATATTTCAAGACTCCAAACACTCAACATTTCAGCTATTGCTGAAATCATCTATTCCTGGAGTTCAATCTTTGAAGACCTATCACCCTCAGCAAAGCTTTTCTTCCTGAAGATTTCAAGGATTCAGGGGGAGCTTTGACATCTATCCACTTAATCTTCTCAGTTGTTTGAGATAGAGAAGACTGTCATCACTCTCTCACCCCCACTCTGTAAAGGGTTTTTCAAACTCCCTTCAAAAGTTTGAACTTGGTTTTTGAGCACCTTGTCAAAAGCTCATTGGTGGCAAGACACCTGATCAAAAAATCTGCTTTGGTTTTTGAGCACCTTATCAAAAGCTCATTGGTGCCCAGGACACCTGATCAACTCATCCTGCAGTGGATTCCTACCTAGGGTGGTAGAAGAGTGGATGTACCCAAGTTTGGGGAACCACTATATTTCCTTGTGTCTTCTGGTTTTGCTTGTTTTCAATTTTTGTTTCTGGCCTTGATTTTTCTGTGCTTAGTTTTTGCTTTGTTTAGTACTGTGATTAGATTTATTTTTGCTTCCCTGCTCACACATATTACAACAATTGTTGTAAAAGTTTGTAAAAGTTTTTAAAGCACCATATACTCTATTCACCCCCCTCTAGAGTATATCAGATCTAGTTGCACTTTCACTTTGGCTCTACATAAGTAGGCCTAGCAAAGTGCCCGTATGATGAGTCAAAGTCAAACTCATTTGTTGGAATGATGACCTTTCTGAATGTGGTTTGATTTTGAGGGGCTTTTCCCTTTTCTTCGGCTTAGGCCTTTTTGGCAGCCTTATTTTTCCGTTGATTCTTGTTTCTCCTAGAGGATTTACTAGGAGCTTCTTCATGGCCTAGTCCAGCTCCCTTGGCCTTTGCTGAGAATTCAGCAATGAATGGAAGAACTGTCTTGGTCTTAGAGAAACTCTCAACAAGTTTCCTTTCAGCCGCAAGTTCGGCTTCCAACCCTTTGATGATCTTCTCCTTCAGGTCAAGGTGCTCAAGAGCCTTGTTATATTCTTCAATAGTATTATTGAAGTTTTCCTCGAGGGAGTCAGTCTTTGCGACTTTCTCTCTCAAGTTGCTCTCTTCGGTCAGTCTTTAGAGATTTGATCTTCTTTAGCCCGAGTCTTCACGACTCGACGACATTTGTCGTAAGGCATGATTAACTCCTTATACTGGGCCATCAATTCTGACTCATCGTCAAAGGAGCTACTCTCGCAATCATGTTCAGAGACTTCAGACTCTGAGAGAGGGGTGTGAGAGTTTAGCTTCCCAGTGAACTGGGGCTCTTGTTCATCATCTGTTTGAGCCATTAGCCCAAAGTAAGCTTCTTCTTCTTCGCTTGACTCTGAGGAGTCAGAGTCGCTAAGAGTTTTGCTCCTTTTGGCTATGAGGATCTTCTCTTTCCTCTTCCTATTGTGTGAGGATTTCTTGTCTTCCCTTCAGCCACCCTCCTTCTTCTTGTGAGGGCAGTCAGCAATGACGTGACCTGGCTTATTACAGCAATAACAAATGATGTCAGTTGAAATGTATTTATTCTGTTTCGTGTTATACCTGTCGTGGCTGCTTGAGCGTTTTATTTGTCATTCGTCATCGTGCCATGATCTTCTGTGTGAGGCATCCTTGCCTTTCCATTGTTTATTTTTATTAAGAAACTTCTTGAATTGCCTTGAGAGCAAGGAGAACTCTCCTTCAGATAGTTCAGAGCCTGAGGTGCTGGGCTCTGATGTTTCTTCTTCTTCATCAACTTCTGGAGCTGGAGTGGGGGAGGCAGCCTTAGTCTTTCTGGAGGTGTCTACCTTCAGAGCGACAGATTTCTCCTTTAGAGCAGACCTGCCCTTCTCTTCTTCAGCTTTCCTTGTATTGATTTGGAGTTCATAGGACATAAGCTTTCCAAAGAGATTTTGCGGGTCCGTTTCAGCTAGCTTCCCGAACTCCCTGATGGCACATACCTTGTTATCCTATTCCTTGGTTAGGGATCTCAAGAATTTGTCGTTCAGTTCTCCGTTTGTGAAGACACGGCCATACATCCTTAGGCCATTTACAATCTTGAAGAAGTTCTCAAAGGTGTCGGCAATTGTTTCCTTGTTCCCTTGTCGGAACGCTTCATATTTTTGATTGAGAAGGGATCTCCGATCATCCCTTACTTCTTCAATCCCTTCCATCAAAGTGACTAAGGAGTGCCACATCTCCTTGGCTGATTGACAGTGAATCAAATTCTGCAGCATTGAGTCATCGAATGCACTTGCTATGATGTTCTTAGCTTTCTTGTCGAGAGAGACAAGTGCAATCTCGTCTTTGTCGAGATCCATTAGCTTTTTGGGAACTTTCTTGGTGGGGTCGATAGTGGACATAGTCATGGGAACGTAAGGACCTTCTTCAACGATCATTAAGATCCTTGGATCCACAGCTTCCATGAAAAATTTTATCCTTTCTTTCCACATGGGAAAGTTGGTTTTGTTGCACAGAGGAAGCTTGGCGCAATCTTTGCCCTTGTCCATTTTATGGTAGAATCTTTCAGACAACAGATCTGGATCTGATCAAGGTGTTAACCTTTTAACGATCAACCTCGCTTTGATACCAATTGAAAGAAAACTGTTGTCGACCTAAATCACCTAGAGGGGGGTGAATAGGTGGTTTGTGCGTCTTTTGCGGAATAAAAAATAATTATAGCACTGCACAGAAATATCTACCAATATCACAGACGACACAAGATGTATAGTGGTTCCCCAACCTTGGGTACATCCACTTTCCCTCTCCGATCTAGCAATCAACTATACTCGGCTACTGCACTATCTCGGATCAAAAACCGATCCTACCCTCGGAACAAAGTTCCTACAAACTCGATCCAAACAAAATGAATCTACACCTCGGAAGATAACACTTCCTACAAACTCGGAGTGAAAAGCTCCTACACTCGGAGAAGATATCTCCGACAAGATTAATAAAGAGTTTACAAGAATACAAACAGTAAATCACTCAGATCTGAAGGAAATGGCCAGGATCTTCTTCTTTTCAACTTTGTAGCTTTTTCAGAAATCGGTGAAGAAGGTCTGGGCGTCGATCTGGATCTACTCGCTTTTACAGAAATCGAGAGAAAATATGATCAGTGAAGTCGATCTCGATCTGTAACTTTTCTTCAGAATAAACCTCTGAAAGTAGAAGCTTTGGCCGGAGAAGAAAGCGGCGACGGCGGCTTCCGTTTCGCGAGAGTCAGAGAGGAGGCGGCAGAAGAATATTTCTCGAAAAAGAAATTACAAGAAAGCTTTGAGAATACTTAGGGTTTGTCATTTCCTGATAAGACCTTATATAGGAGAGACTAACGGTCATAATCGGTCATAATGATGTACACGTGGACCAATCATGTTGCGTGATTTGAAAAATCCCGTCAGAAAAATGACTTAGAAAAATTTCGGAAAGATTAGGCCAACTACACGAGTAAGTCAATAACTACTTGAGTAGTTGAATAACTACTCGAGTATATGATGGGAAACATACTCGGGTAAGTATAAAAAGACTACTCGAGTATATAGAGATCAACTACTCGAGTAGGCAGACAGAACTACTCGAGTATGTGAAGAGACCTACTCGAGTATATAGAGGATCTACTCGAGTACTGGAAGAGCTACTCGAGTATATTACATAACCTACTCGAGTACAAGAAGTACTACTCGAGTGGAATACTTAGAAAAATTCTAAAGAGGTCTGCTGGCAACTACTCGAGAGAAAGTAATCTACTCGAGTAGGTGAAAGTTCTACTCGAGTAAAAGACTTAGAAAAATTCTGGAGTAGGGAAATAACAAGGTACACGGGTGACACATGAACTACTCGAGTAGGTAAAATGAACTACTCGAGTATGTTTCTATCTACTCGAGTATGTGAGTATACTTACTCGAGTATATGACTTAGAGAAATTTAGATGAGAAAAACCTTATGGTACTCGGGTATAACGAGTAATCTACTCGAGTATATAAGCATGCTACTCGAGTATATGACTTGGTCTACTCGAGTAGGTGACTTAGCTACTCGAGTATATGGCTATGTCTACTCGAGTACAAGATTCCTTTACTCGAGTAACTTATACCCAGATTACTCGAGTAGGTGAAAGCTCTACTCGAGTAAAACACTTAGAAATTTTCTGATGTTGGAAAAACTGATTCTTCTAGAGTAGCCAACTTCCAATGCCTTTCCCATAGTCCAATAGCTTGAATATGAAGTGTATCCCAATAGAGAGACCACACATGAGTCAACACCTTGGAATATGCAATGAGGGATTACATTGTATAGTTCCTGTGTTTGGTGACCCACTGTGGGCTGACATTGGCCTACACTTCCCAGTGAAATTCCTACAAACATATAGCTCGAACCAAGCATCAAATACAACTTAATTCATCTTAGTTCCAGGGTGACTTCATCAAATCTGGGTTCATTTGGATGAAATACCCAACAATACGCCTCTGTACACGTCCAAGGTGCACTCTAAAGTCTATGCGTACGTACTTTGTTGACAACCCGTCAGTCTTATTGGGTCGGGTGTGCGTTATCAGCGATTGTCCTCTAGACCGCAGTATAAAACAACCTACTGGCCCCTCAAACCCTCACACCCGCCTGGTTCACCGTACTGCCGTCGGTGTGACGATCGGCCAGTACCGCATAACCCGCCACTATATTTATGCACATGCAAGTATTTCATCCCAAGCCTTCAGCTCGTAGGACCAACCTGTCCTGAATCCCTCAAACCCTTCACAGGTGAGCCTGCAACATATATCCCTCCAACCAATCTCGGGCGAGAACGCACCACAGTGCCTTTATTCAAAATCCCTCAAACCCATCACAGGTGAGAATGAACCACATTGTCTTAACCTATTAGACTACTCTTGTCTATGGGTTATTATACTTAGTGATTTAAGGTTAATCCCAGCACTGCCTAGGGTATACCCGGTGAAGGGCTCTCGGGGGCACTAGGAACTATGATGGGATTACGCCACGCCCAAAGCTCCCTTTCTCAAGGATATTTACTTTAGTTGATGACTACCCATAATTCACCCACAGCTCTCATTATTACTCTTGAGTGATCCTAATGACAAAAGATGTTCTCAGAAGGGCGACGGTCTTCCGCCGACCTCCACTCTAGTTGCTATCCAAGGGCTTGAACTTTACTCTCATCACTAAGACAACTCTACCCACCAGGGTCATATTCCAATTGAAGTCTCTAGCTCATTTATTGATCTATCCCCCGGTGGTCCTTATGACATGACCTACTTACACTAAGCGCAACTCATGACCTAGTACCACCCCGAAATGGAACTTCCAATTCCTTGTGCCACCTGCCCCTAAATATTTATCCTAGGATGGTATGGAATAATGAAGTGAGCCTATTGATTTTCATAATTTTCTTAAGTCATTAAGGCCTCTAATTAAATCATTTAATTAATCCCCTAGGTCATTTAATAGATGAAGTATCACAAATTATAATCCACTGACCAAAGGAATTTTTCCTGAGTTATATCTTGGTAAAATATTGCTGTCTACCAAAATTCATAATTTTCCTTTGAATATTTCTATTTATTTCTTAATTAATACAAAACTCACATAATAGCCATTTTCCAAATAAAGTATAAGAAATACATTATTAAAAATTCTACGAAAATTACAGAGCATATATATCATTAATTTAAGGCTAATGGCAGAGTTTCATCAACGTCTATAATGTAATGGTCTACCAAATTCAATTTTTAACAATTTACCAATATGCCATTATAAGTTTTTAAAAATTACTGTTCATCCCAAAATGCTGAGAAAGTTATACAAGATTATTCATAATCAGATATATCATCAAGAAATTTTCCAAAATTTTCTACTAAGTATTTTCACCAATTTGCTAATTAAGTAAAATGATGGTAAAAAGGTAATTTCCACATAACTCATATCAAAATTCTTCAAACAGAGAAATAAAAATTTTCAGGAGTTAAATCTAATATAATATTGAGCTTGACAAAAATTGGGGATTTTATCTCAATGGTGAGCCTATTTTTACATTTATTTTTTAAAAAGTTCTATTATTCCAAAAATTCCAAATAATGGGATTTTTGCTTCCAAAAGTCCCATTATTACAATGTGGGGTATAATTCACCCTAATAAATCTCTGAAATCAATACCATGATTTTTGGATGTTCCAAATAGGCCTAATACACAATATTTCAAAATTGGCTATTTGCACCCCAAGCCTATGTATAATCAACACATGCAAGTGAGTTTACCCAACATGCAGTGGTCCAAATGTGCTGAAATTTTTACCATGCACATGAATAGTCCCCAAGGACATACCACCAAAACTTTGGGCCATTTGGAGTCATAACACTCCAATTATTTCATTTACTTAATTTTGAGTATTATGAATAACACTATAGAAAACGTTTTCCCAAAAAATCTCAATTTTTGGAGGGGCTAAATATGCCCTAATCATGCATGCACCAAACATTTGGGGTCATGTTGATTACTGGTTTGGCTTGGGCATCAATTTGAAATTCTGCCCTTGCCTAGGACCAGTCCTAGGAAAACTGACCTACAACCCAATATACTCTACCAAATTTGATATTTAAGGTGCCATATTAAAGTTACGACACTAAGCTACAAATTTCATTTAAGGTGCATGTCCTGGAAATTCCTATAAGAGGTCTAAAAATAGCTTGTAATATGACTGTATAAGTGTGACAGATTATACATAATACTATAATTTTAAATTTGATTTAATTTAATTGATGAGCACGAATCTTGAAGTAAATTTGACGGGATCTAGTCGTCGTCCCCAATCAGCCAACGACCCAGATTGATTCTGGCTGGGACACCTTTGCTGGCTGTTTCCGGCCAGCTGAGCCACCACCACCGCCGGCGGATGTCGCCACCACCTTCACTGAGGTGGCGGCTAGCGATTCCTGGCGATGAGGCCGCCAGAATTGGCTCCTCCGGCGAACCCGAGAATGAAGCAAAACTAGGAAAAATCTCCATTTCCTCACATGGTATCGGGCTCAATTGAGCCTGATGTCTCTCCTAGAGGATCTAGAAAGCTAGTACGAGTAGAGGGGAGGCAAAACAGACCCGAATGGCGGCACGACGGCGAGGTTGGCGGCGGTTGGCCTTGCTTGAGCTGCTCCGGCGATCTCCTGCTCAAAATCCCATTTCTTCACCAAAAGCTTTGCTCCAGGACTCGTTCTCCACTCGATTCCACTCACTGAAGCTGATGGTGTGGTCGGTTTGAGCTAGAAGTGGTTGTATAGGGAGATACAACCAAGGTGAGCTCGGTTTGGGGATTTGGAGGCTTCACCCTTGGTGCCAAGTGGCCACCATACTGCAAAAGTCTCTGGAATTTACTGAGGAGGCCAGCCAGCACCATTTTGGGCAGAAGGAGCCAAGGCTAAGTGGCCTCCTCCTCTTAATCTCATCTCCTCTCTCCTTTTTTGGGTAATTTCTCCAAAATGCCCACATACATGCACTCTCTCTCCAAAACCAGAGGGGTAGGGCTGGTCTTTGTCCACATGGGCTAGCCATGGGCCAAGTTTGGTGGGCTTGGCCGAAGGAGAGTGGGCTTAACCCTCATTTTCTCCTTTAGGTCAATTATGTTGACTAGGTTGACTTGAGTTGACTTAGTCAACCATGATGAGTGGCCTGACCTCACTTGGTGGTCATAGGTCTAATGGCACCATCCAACTTGGGTTAGGTCAATGTGGTGCCCTACTTGGGCTAATTGGGCCTATAGGTATAGGTTTGACCAAATTAGGGCCATGGTTGACTTTGGTCAACTAGGATCAAAGGGTTGACCTAATGACATGCCCTAGGGTGCACTTAGATTATTTTAGGGTTAGGGCAATGTGGTGGGGTCATGGTGTGGCTAGGGTTCCTATTTAGGCTAGTTTGACCTAGTTTAACTTTGGCCCCTTAGTGGGCCCCACATGGCTACAACCCACTACCTAGGGTCAAACCTAGCTAATTTTCCTATCACCCACCACATGTCAAACCCAATCTAAGTTAAGGGGTCTAGAAGTAACGTGGGATGTTACAGATCCTATAAACAAAAAATAATTTTGTCCCCAAAATTTAAGTTCGGATCTACGGGATTCTACTTACAAGAGTTATAAGAAATTTAAACGCATAATCTAAAGTATACCTGAAGTGAATAGCTCCGGGTGTTGCTCCATCATCAAATCCCTCGGTTCCTAAGTGTGCTCCTCCTGTCCCTGATTGGACCACAACACCTTCACGAGAGGGACCTTCTTCTTCCGCAAAACACGGGCATCTGTATCATCAATCCGGATTGGCTCCAATCTGACGGATCTGTCTGGCTCTATCGGACCGGCTGTAGTAGTAACGTGCTGCTCCGGCCGAAGGAGAGCTCTTCTCAAGGAAGAGACATGGAAGACGTTGTGTAGGGTACCCAACTCCGGTGGCAGCTGCAGTCGGTAAGCTAAGGGGCCGATCCGGTCCAGGTTCAAGTATGGCCCCATGTATCGAGAACTGAGCTTCTTGTGCCTCCGCACCCGAGAGACACCGTGTACCGGACGTATCTTCAAGAAAAATCTGTCTCCAACCTGGAATTCCACCTTCCAGTGCCGAGCATCATAATACTTCGGTTGTCTACTCTGGGCCTCTAGCAGCCGATCCCTGTTCAAATGAACCCGGGCCTCCGTATCCTTCACATAATCAGAACCAAGAGCCTTGGTATCCACATCCTGAACCAATGACAGTGGTGTCCGGCACTTCCTACCGTAAAGTGCCTCATATGGAGCCATCCTGATGCTAGCCTGGTGGCTGTTATTGTAGGAGAAATCGATCAATGGTAGCAGCCTCTCCCAAGGCTTCCCTGTATCCAATATGCATAGGCGGAGTAGATCCTTCATGGTCCGAATGGTATGCTCGGTCTGTCCGTCGGTCTGCGGCTGGAAGGCAGTACTAAAAGTAAACCGAGAGCCCAAGTAAGCATGCACAGCCCTCCACTCCCTCGTAGTGAACCGACCATGACGGTGCAAAACAATCGTCCTGGGGATGCCATGGTATCTGACAAACTGCTCCACGAATAATCTCACCAAAACTACAACTGGAGCATCCTTCCTGACTGGAATAAAGCGCGAAACCTTGGTCAGTCTATCTACTATGACCCAGATGGAATTATGCCCAGAGTGGGAGCGAGGTAGTCCGTGCACAAAGTCCATAGCAATGTCCTCGAACTTCCACTCTGGGACTGGCAATGGCTGTAATAAACCTCCCGGGCTCTTGAATTCCGCCTTAATGCGTTGACACGTCTCGCAATGCGTCATAAAGTGGGTGATCTCCCTCTTCATCCCAGGCCAGTACATAGTCTTCCGTAAATCTGCCCACATCTTGGTGATGCCAGGATGAACTGAATATCTAGAGCAGTGTGCTTCTCTAAGTATATCATCCCAGATACCATCCCCTGCTGGTACATAAACGCGCCCACGGAATCAAAGGAGATCATCCTGCAACGTGTAATCCTCGACCTTGCACCTTTCCAGGGCACTGAAAATCGGCTCCAATGCATCATCCAGCCTCTGATGTGCCATAATGCGCTCCTGAATGTCATCATCTCTGATCAATGAGCTCAGGTACTCTCGATACCTTACTGGTTCGGCCTCAGAAACCATAGTAATATGCATGTCGTCCATCATCTGTATCAGCTCCATATCCATCACCCGGGGCTCCGGCCCAGAGGTGTCGGCACTCCTGCTCAATGCATCAGCTACTGTGTTTGCCTCCCCCAGGTGGTAGTGAATCTGGTAATCATAGTCACAGAGAAATTCTAGCCATCTCCTCTGTCGCAGGTTTAGGTCCTTCTACATATCGAAGTACTTGAGATTCTTGTGATCTGAGAAAATATCACAATGAATCCCATACAGATAGTGCCGCCATATCTTTAGTTCAAATACTACAGCCCCGAGCTCTAAATCATGTACCGAATAGTTATGCTCGTGCTTCTTCTACTGACTCGAAGCATAAGCGATAACATGTCCGTGCTGTATCAGAGCAGCACCCATCCCTTCATATGAGGAATCCGTGTAAATCTGAAATCCCTCACTCCCAGATGGGAGTGCAAGGATAGGGGATGAGGTAAGTCGGTCCTTCAACTCCTGAAATGCTGTCTCACACTGCTCTGTCCAAGCAAACTCTACATCCTTCCTTATCAAGGTCGTGAGGGGGAGTGCTATCCTCGAGAACCCCTCCACAAACTTATGATAGTAACCTGTTAATCCCAAGAAGCTGCGACTATCTGACGGTGTCTTCGGTCATGGCCAATCTCTTACTATCTCTATCTTGGCTGGATCCACCGCCAATCCAGCTCCACTGATCGTATGCCCCAAGAAGGCTACCTCCTGTAGCCAGAACTGGCACTTAGAAAACTTCACACGCATCTGGGACTCCCGCAGCCTCTACAAAACCTGTGTCAAATGCTCTATATGCTCCTCCTGAGTCCAGGAATAGATCAGAATATCGTCGATTAATACAATGATGAAGCGGTCTAAGAAGGGTTCAAATACACGGTTCATTAGGCTCATGAATGCGGTAGGGGCATTTGTGAGCCCAAAAGGCAACACCGTGAACTCGCATAACCCGTATTGTGAGCTGAAAGCCGTCTTCCGGATGTCTTCCTATCAGATGTGCAACTGATAGTAACCGGATATCAAATCCAGCTTAGAGAACTAGAAGGCCCCCTGAAGCTGATCAAATAACTCGTCTATCCGAGGCAGTGGATAGGTATTCCGGACCGTCAACCGGTTCAGCTCCCTATAATCTATGCACAGCCGCAATGATCAGTTTTTCTTCTTCACAAAAAGAACTGGTGCTCCCCACGGCGACGAGCTCGGCCGCATAAATCCCGATTCCATAAGCTCCTGAAGCTGAGTCCGGAATTCTGCCAACTCTCTGGGAGCCTTCCTATAAGGTGCTTGGGACACTAGCCTCGCCCCCGACACCAACTGAATCCTGAAATCCAAATCCCGAGCTGGTGGTAGTCCGTGCAATTTCTCCGGGAATACATTAGAGAATTCCCGAACCACCGGCATATCAGCTATAGAACTCTCTGCTGCCACCATCTCGAAGCAGATTAGGTACACCTCTTCCCCCTGCTCATAGGCCTTGACAGCCTGTACAGAAGATAATGATAGATGGGGGATAGGTCGGATACCTTCAATAGTAACGTAGGAGTCTCCATGCCTGAGTGTGATCCTCTTAGAGTGGCAGTCGATCTAGGCATAGTTCCAATGAAGCCAGGTCATGCCCAAAATCAAATCAAAGTCCGGTAATCTCAAGACCGCCGTCGGAGCTTCGAATGTCTTGCCTCCTATCTCGGACTCCATGTTGTAGCTATCCGTGGTCCGTAGTTCCGAGCCATTAGGAAGACGCACCCTCATCTCTATGCCGGGGAATATCTCCACACCCTCTAGTCCTTCAATAAAAGTGTCCGACACGAATGACTGGAAAGCACCCGTATCGAAGAGGGTATGTGCGGGCTTGCCGCTAATTATAACTATGCCTAAGAATTATTTGAGTTATAATGGATGTTATTTATATGGTTTTCAAGTCACTACTAAGGTTGAAATTTCTAAATTAAAATAATTTAAGTACCTGTAATTACTTCCTCGGGGTTCCTTTGCTCTGTGAGGTCCAAAGCGTACATCTGCTGTTGGTTGCGTCCTCGATCGTGATATCCCCGTCCTCGGCCTCGACCTCGTCCTCGGCCTCAGCCTCGGCCCTGCTGTACTAGAGGGGCCACTGGAGGTGGAGGAGGAGGAGGTAGATGGAACCGATGCGGACACTCCGATCTAATGTGCGCGGGCTGGCGACATCCGTAACAAACTATCGGCCGGTGGCCATGGTCATCCTGCATCCTCGGAACATGCACTTGTAGAGGTGGGGGAGCTAATGCTGGGTAGGCCCCTACTCCCGCCTGAAATTGGGATGATGACGTCCCCCACCCCTCTTATATCCAATAGTCCTGCCTCTCTGAGAGCCCCTGCTGCTCTCTCTTGGTGTCAACCCATCATATGGCCTCTTCCCTCTGCCTTGCACCATCAGCTGGTCGGCCTCCAGCTTCTTTGCCATCTCGATGATCTGGGCTGATGTGCCATGAGAAATGAACAATAGGGCCTGCCTCAAGTCGTCTCTGAGCCCCCGGTAGAATCTCTTGGCATATCTCCTGTCGTCTGTATCATGTATCCCTGCGAACCTGGCAAGATGGGAAAACTCCCTCTGGTATTCAATCACTGATCTGCTCCCCTGCCCGAGGTTTAGAAACCTCTCCTCCAATACATCTCTGTCTGTGCTAGATACGAAGTGATCCAAAAATACTTCACCGAACTCCTCCCAAGATATGTCCGACAGCTCCCAGTCAGCATATGTAGACTCTCGTACAGACTTTCACCATCTCTTTGCATGAGCTTCTAATACAGAGGTGGCTAGAGGAACTGCCTGGCCGACCGGGCAGCTGATGCCTGCCAATATCTCATGTATGGCCTCTAGCCATTCCTCCGTCTTTACAACATCCTCTGTCCCAAGGTACATCGGTGGGGACAGGCTCTTGAAGGCACTCAGCCAGCTTGACCCCGGATTTGGCTGCGGAGCCGGGACTTGCTTTGCTTTGAAGGATTCCAGGATTGCCGTCAAAGTCTGCCCCATATCTGTCTGTAGAAATGGAGTGGCAGCTGGAGGGGGAGGAACCACATTTTGAGGCGCAGCGACCTGTAGAGGTTGCATAAAGGTAAGGTTAAAACAGAACTGGCCTAACTCATTGTACTTAATGGATTGTTTTATGTGACTTTTTACACATGAACACACCACTGCTTCCGCTGCATAGTTTGTCCGCAAACTAATGCTCGCGCGGGGTGGTCCAGTGTTGTGGACTTCATTCTCATATGATCGTTCGGTCAAGTGATACTAGTTTGTAAGACCCCTCCCCGTTACCAAGGAGGCTACCCGGTTTTATACCCAGAACCGCCATCTTACGGTGACACTAACGCACGGGTTAGTCGACACCGCAACACGCCGATTCTGCCGGCTAATACAATCATATAAACTATAGGCCAAAATGAGAAACAGAAGTATAGTGGTAAAAGTAAACCACAACTAGTCCACAGTTACAGTATATATATATATATATAAATATATGAAAAGGAAATATATCAGTCCATATGAGTACAGAAGTAAAAAGGGCTTATGCCCAGTACATCATATCAAAATCTCACTCTCTCTCAACTCTAAACAGCGGAAGATAACTTTCATCACCAACTCATCCCACCCGAGGTAACTCTGCAGTAGTAGTAGTGGGTGGTGGTATCAGCTCCTCACGTCCTGCCATCTCGTCTTGCCGGTCGTGCTAGTGCTTCATCTCCTCGAGATCCTAAAAATAGTTTGGTCACCGACCATTGGTCAAAAAGACTATGTCGTTTCCTCCGCACCTCGCCCCGCAACACCTAGGCACCGCGCTGGAGGATGAAGCGGAGGACAACAAGGGGTAACAAGTGTAAACAGGTGGCAGTAGCACTATACTAAACAAGTATATGTGGATTAATTGTAGTTCTACTCTAGCAGTTCTATGTAAGAAGTACAAGTGCAGTAAGTAAGGTATAAAACTGAAGTAAGTAAGACAAGTGAAGTAAAACGCATTACGGTAAAGTAAGTAAAGAACTGAAAATAAGAGCAGGAAAGTAAAACTATGCTACCACTTCTCCACCATCACAAATCGTACCTTAACTTATAAAAATGCCCATACAAATTTATAAGTTAAGGTTTCCAGGAAATTTAACTTATCATATAAAAGAGCCAATACTAATTTATATGATAAGGATCTATGAAGCGTATGACCTAATATGAATGAATGTTTATGATGCAATTTATGCAACAGGCAAGTGCAACTCACAAACAACGACTCTGTGATCACAGACATTTAGTTCCCACTTTTTGAGATCTAGCTTCACTCTCGGGTACCACCACTGTGGCTACGACAGCAGCGGAGCGGGCATCTCCACTTCTAGGCTGCTATGCACACTACCAAACCTTAGACCCCTCTCATACGCCTCTGTATACGTCCAAGGTGCACTCTAGAGTCTATGCGTACGTACTTTGCTGACAACCCGTCAGTCTTGTTGGGTCGGGTGTGCTTTATCGGGGATCATCCTCCAGACCGCAGTGTAAAACAACCCACTGGCGCCTCAAACCCTCATACCCGCCTGGTTCACCGTACTATCGTCTATGTTACGATCGGCCAGTACCGCATGACCCGCCACTATATTTATGCACATGCAAGTATTTCATCCCGAGCCATCAGCTCGCAGGACCAACCAGTCCTGAATCACTCAAACCCTTCACGGGTGAGCCTACAACATATATCCCTCCAACACATCTCGGGCGAGAATGCACAACAGTGCCTTTATTCAGAATCCCTCAAACCCATCACGGGTGAGAATGAACCACAATGTCTTAACCTATTAGACTAATCTTATCTACGGGTTATTATACGTAGTGATTTATGGTTAATCCTAGGACTGCCTAGGGTATACCCGGTGAAGGTCTCTCGGGGACACTAGGAACTACGATGGGATTATGCCCAAAGCTCCCTTTCTCAAGGATATTTACTTTAGTTGATGACTACCCATAATTCACCCCCAACTCTCGTTATTACTCTTGAGTGATCCTAATGACTTAAGATGTTCGCAAAAGGGTGACGGTCTTCCGCCGGCCTCCACTCCAGTTGTTATCCAAGGGCTTGCACTTTACTCTCGTCACTAAGATAACTCTACCCACCAGGGTCATATTCTAATTGAAGTCTCTAGCTCATTTATTGATTTATCCCCCGGTGGTCCTTATAACATGACCTACTTACACTAAGCGCAACCCATGATCTAATACCACCCCGAAATGGAACTTCCAATTCCTTGGGCCACCTGCCACTAATTATTTATCCTAGGATGGTATGGAATAATGAAGTGAGCCTATTGATTTTCATAATTTTCTTAAGTTATTAAGGCCTCTAATTAAATCATTTAATTAATCACCTAGGTCATTTAATAGATGAAGTATCACAAATTATAATCCACTGACCTAAGGAATTTTTCTTTAGTTATATCTTGGTAAAATATTGCTGTCAACCAAAATTCATAATTTTCCTTTGAATAGTTCTATTTATTCCTTAATTAATACAAAACTCACATAA
Source organism: Platanthera guangdongensis (assembly GCA_039583875.1). Classification (NCBI taxonomy): domain Eukaryota; kingdom Viridiplantae; phylum Streptophyta; class Magnoliopsida; order Asparagales; family Orchidaceae; genus Platanthera; species Platanthera guangdongensis. The sequence goes on along the minus strand of CM077155.1, from coordinate 109,332,018 downwards.
TAGCCATTTTCCAAATGAAGTATAAGGAATACATTACTAAAAATTCTAAGAACATTACAGAGCATATATATCATTAATATAAGGCTAATGGCAGAGTTTCATCAACCTCTATAATGTAATGGCCTACAAAATTCAATTCTTAACAATTTACCAAAATGCCATTATAAGGTTTTAAAAATTACTGATTCATCCAAAAATGCCACGAAAATTATATAAGGTTATTCATAATCAGATATATCATCAAGAAATTTTCCAAAATTTTGTACTAAGTATTTTCACCAATCTGCTAATTAAGTAAAATGAGGGTAAAAAGGTAATGTCCACATAACTCCCATCACAATTCTTCAAACAGAGACATAAAAGTTTTCAGGAGTTAAATCTAACATAATATTGACCTTGAAAAAATTGGAGATTTTATCTCAATGGTGAGCCTATTTTTACATTTATTTTTTAAAAAGTTCTATTATTCCAAAAATTCCAAATAATGAGATTTTTGCTTCCAAAAATCCCATTATTACAATGTGGGGAATAATTCACCCTAATGAGCCTCTAAAATCAATACCATGATTTTTGGATATGAAAGAGCAACTAGATCTGATATACTCTAGAGGGGGGGGGTGAATAGAGTATATGGTGCTTTAAAAACTTTTGCAAACTTTTACAACAATTGTTGTAATATGTGTGAGCATGGAAGCAGAAATAAATCTAATCACAGTACTAAGCTATGCAAAAACTAAGCACAGAAAAATCAAGGCCAGAAACAAAAAGAAAGTAAGCCAAAACCAGATGACACAAGGGAATATAGTGGTTCCCCAAACTTGGGTACATCCACTCTTCTACCACCCTAGGTAGGAATCCACTGCAGGATGAGTTGATCAGGTGTCCTCGGCACCAATGAGCTTTTGATAAGGTGCTCAAAAACCAAAGCAGATTTTTTGATCAGGTGTCTTGCCACCAATGAGCTTTTGACAAGGTGCTCAAAAACCAGATTCAAACTTTTGAAGGGAGTTTGAAAAACCCTTTACAGAGTGGGGGTGAGAGAGTGATGGCAGTCTTCTCTTTCTCAACCAACTGAGAAGACTATGTGGATTGATGTCAAAGCTCCCCCTGAATCCTTGAGATCTTCAGGAAGAAGAGCTTTGCTGAGGGTGATAGGCCTTCAAGGATAGAACTCCAGCAATAGATGGTTTCAGCAAGCTGAAATGTTGAGTGTCTGGAGTCTTGAAATGATGTTGGCCTTGAACACTTTGAGAGCTGAAGAGATCTGAAGATTGTTTAGAGAGCTTGATCTCTTTGAATGAATGTTCTTCAGAATTCTTTTTGACAGAAGATTTTTTTGAGTATATATCTGTATTCTGTATTGTGTGTATTCTTTCTCCTGGTTGGTATGGATTCAAAAAAACATTCTGTCTTTTATTCTCTGTTCCAGAATAGAATATCATTCTCTGTCAGGGATAGTCGTTGGTCTGCATTGATTGCATCCTTAATTGCATAAACTCTTCTGGAGGAAAGTCCACAGAATTATTCCTGGAAAGATCCCTTGAAACTTGGTCCAGAAATAAATGAAAACGGCTAGCAAATCTCTGAATTAATTGCAGAATAACTCCTGACTGATTTGAATTTGAATTCTGGAAGTTATCTGAAATCGTCGAACTGAGCTCTGCTATCGTCGAGCTGAGCTCAGCGAACTGGAAAACTTAAGCAGCAAAATAATCGTCGATCTGAGCTCAAAGATCGTCGAACTGAGCTCAGAGATAAAGATCTAATGCAGAGTCAAAATCGTCGACCTGAGCTCACCGATCGTCGAATGGAGTTCGACGATATTATGAAGTTGAGCTCAGCGATCGTCGAGTGGAGCTCGATGATCTGTCGAAGTTGAGCTAGACGATCGTCGATCGGAGTTCGAAGAATCGTCGTGCTGAGCTCGACGATCAGACTTGGTCTCCAGACAGAAAAACTTGGTCTTCAGGGCAGCTTCCAATCCTAGACTTCTAACCCTTAGACTCAATTCTAATTGACCTATTAAGCTATACAGAAGGTCAAGCAAAGGTTCCTAGAGACATAGTGATCCTGACCCAAATTAGTAATAGGGTGTTCCAACAATCTCCCCCTATTTGGGTTAGGATTACTATTTACAGACTTTGGAAAAATTCAAATGACAACATACAATCAGAAAAGAAAAAAAAACAACAGCTAGACATTGCAGAAACATCACAGAGATATATATATATATATATATATATATATATATATATATATATATATATATAGCATCCAGATAGCAGTCAGAATTCACAGAAATTGTCACCTTACACTGTCACTTCTTCTCTTTTCCTTTAACCATTTTGATTTCTCTGTTAGGGTTTAGAGCTTCCTTGTTGGACCTGGTGTCATCTGCTGCACCCAAATAAGTTTGCTTTAAAGGCCTGGGAACCACAGCAGCAGGATGCAACTCCATATATCTCTCAGCATCAAAGAATTTGCTGGAAGCATATTTCTCTAATTCTTTTTGTCTTTGCTCAGACATTGTAGAAATATTTGAAGTGTCTAATCCTTGTTCTCTGGCCTTCTTAATCTGATCTAGTGCAGCCAGTTCCTTCATCCTAGCAGTCCAAGCAGATGGATTATTCTCAGGGTCCTCAAAAGGTACAGGTGGCTCATACCTGTTGGAAGGATTATCTTGAGGAGGCCTGGCAGACACAGTTTCTTTTAGCTTGTAGCGGAAAGGACCTGATGATGTATCAGAAGAACCATGTCCTCCCCTGGAATATGGGTGCTGCCTGGAATACCCTTTGGAATAAACTTGAAAATCTCTTTGATTACCCCTATATCCTCCTCTCCTAGAATAAGAACCCCTAGACTGGCTTTCCCTTTGGTAGGATCTGGCATGGGGTTGATAGGGAGCCTGGCTTCTAACTGGGGCTTGACTTGCAGAGCTTCCACCTGCACCTGCATCAGGAGGAGGTGGTGGAGGAGGATGAGGGTGCTGGAACTGGGAGGAGCCCTTTTCATACTTTCTCTTCTTCTTCATGGCTTTCAGCTGGTTTTTAGAATATTGCATCCAATGTTCTGTGATTGGGCAGTTATGCAGAATGTAATAAGGAATATCATTATCATCCTTGACTTTTGCAGGAGGAACCCTTTTCATTGCCTTGCTCCTAGCCTTCCTTTTCCTTGCATTAGTAGCAGAAGAATCATCAGAGTCTGTCTTGAACTCATCAGATTCAGAACTCTGGTCATCATATAGAGCATCAATTCTCTTCATCAAGTCTTTCTTCAGTTGAATAGCAGCAGATGAGGCAGAAGCAGAAATAGCAGCAGCAGGGACAGCAGCAGATGGAGCAGCAGATGGAGAGGGTGCAACATGAGCAAATACAGCAGCAGCAACAGATACTGGAGTAGTGACAGCAGCAGTAACAGCAGTAACATCATCAAGATCTGCAGCAGGCTCAAAAACAGTGGCCTCTGTCATCAGAAGATCCTTGGAAATTGGCTCATCAGAAGCAATTGGGATTTCAGCAGCAGTGTGAACAATCTCAGCAGTATCAACAATTTCAGAAGCAAAGTCAGTCTTTTCTTTAACAGTAGCAGCAGCAACAACATCTTCAGTAGCAGCAATCACTGAATGTATAAATGAAGAGATAATGCTAGGGTCACAGCAAGAGAAAGGCACCAGTGCCTTGGATAAGTCTTCTGGGTGCTGGACAGCATTAACCTCTGGGAGATAGCTGAAGAAGGCAGTATCAAAAGCAGAAATCAAAGACCTTAGGTCTATTGCCAGAACTGCAGTAGCAGTCTGACATTCTAGAGGCACAGCAATAGGAGCAGAAGGAGCAGCATACACAGAAACATCATCAGCAGCAGCAGTAGAAACAGCAGCAGCAACAGCTTGGAAGCTTGCTTCATAGGGCATCTCCCCCTGCCTAGATGCAGATACATCTGTATCAAGGCAAACTGCTGGTGGTGCTGCCTGAGGAAGGAGGGAGGAAAGCCTGGCAGAGAGGGCTGCCACTGACAAGTGTAGAGGAGCCAATGAGGCCTCCAAGAGTAGAGAGAGCCTGGGGGCAATTAGCTCATACAACCTGTCAGCTAGGGCTGAGAGGTCTACTTGCTCAACAACTGGAGCAGAGGTAGATGGAATAGGGATAGCTGAAGATGCTGGAAGTGGAGGGCTGGAGAGTGGAATGGATGGCTCAGGTGTTGGGATGGTGGAAATGGAGGACAAGGGGATGGATATGGATGGGGTGAAAGTTGGTTGGTCAATGATATGGTGGAGGAGATCTTGGAATGAAGTTGAGGAGGAGGGTAACTCTGGAGGAGAGGATGGGGAATCATCCATATAGGAGTCATCCAGGAGGGTGAAGGATGGAATGGATGGAGAAGAGGTGACATCTGGTGGAGGGTATGAGAACAGAGGGTGGAAGTGGTCTACTGGTGGAGGCAGAATAGGTTCTGGAGATGGAATTGATGTTGGAGATGGGCTAGAGATGATAATGGTGGATGGAGCTGGAATGGTGGATGGTAGAGGAAGGGTTGGAAGTGGAGGAGGAGAAGAGGCAGCAACAGCAACAGCCAGGTCAGCTGCAGGGGCAGAGACCTGTGGGAGAGTGACTCCTTGAGTCCTGGTGCCTGAAGGAGCACTTGAGGAGGGCCTGCCAGGCTTGCTGATTTGCCTGTCCCACTTGCCAAAGAGGGCACAGGTGAGTCTCTTGGAGGCATTTATGTGAACTCCAGAGGAGACCAGCAAGGCAGGGCACCTGGTCTGCAGGAAAACTCCAAGAATCCTTCCAAAATTAACAAAGCTTTTGTTTATTTTCTTCTTGATTAGGTCAAAGAAGACCTCTCCCCAGTTTAAACTTTTCTTATCCACCAGAGCTCCCATGAGGCAGAGATGGTGTCTGGATATTGTGTCATGAGCAGAGTGCTTTGCCAGCAGCACTTTCCCTACCACATCTGCTAGGAACCTGTATTCAACAGACAGGTTCCTCTTGAATAGCTTGCTAGGGTTTCCCTCTGGATGACCCATCCTGGCAAGCAGGTCACAGTAATCCTCTCCAGATAACTCAGCAATATCATCTCCATTTCTTAGTCCAAAAACCTCTGTTAAAATGGTGGGGGTCAAGGGTACCTGAGTTCCAGCAATGGACCCAACTATTGTGGAGTTGTCTTGATTATGAGCAGTATAGACCCACTCCTTTATCTCATCTGAAGCCAGCTTGATTCTGGTGGTCATGAGGGCAGACAGATTCTGATCCTTGAATAAATCCAGTATATCTTGGAAAATTTGATCAGTGGTGTTGAAAGATTCTATATCAATGTCGAATCCAGCATCGAACTTCATTGCGGCTAGAACTGCAACTGACACAGCCATTGTACCTGCAAAAATGCAACAAACAAAACGACCAAGCGTAGAACTGTTTGGAGGGAAAGAAAATCCTTGCAGAGAAATCGAAAGCGCAAGAGAGAACGACGGCGAAAAATGAGTTTTATATTAGGGTTCGACGCAGAATTGGGAAGATCGTTGAACTCAGTTCGACGATCGAGGCTTCTAAAGGAATCTGAAGAGTTTCAACATCGTCGATCTCCGTTCGACGATATTGGAGAGCGTCGAGCTCCGTTCGACGATCGTGCAGAGAATAAGATCGTCGAGCGCCGTTCGACGATCGTTGACCGGAAGAGATAGTTCATACTATCTGAGAGGCGCTGAACTCAGTTCGACGATTTTTGGAAATCGTCGATCTCCGTTCGACGATCTTAGGGGAAATCGTCGAGCGCAGTTCAGAGATCAGAAAGATTCTAGACACCAAGGAAAATCAGAATGTTTGCCTAGTCTTGGTCAATTTTAAGCTTTCAAAATCTTGGATATTATTTAAGGCTTCCTCCATCTAACATTCCTAACTGATTTAGGAAGAAGGTGTGTTTCTTTTCATCCAAAGGCTTGGTGAAAATATCTCCCCTTTGTAAATCAGTTGGGATATATTGTAATTCAATTTTGTGCTTTTCAACATTATCCCTTAAGAAATGATGCCTAATCTCTATGTGTTTTGTCCTACTATGGAGGACTGGATTTTGAGCTATGGAAATAGCACTTGTGTTATCACAAAAGATTTTAGACTTCTCTAAGTTGTATCCATAGTCTAGGAGTTGGTTTTGGATCCACAAAATTTGTGAACAACAACTGCCTGCAGCCATATATTCAGCTTCAGCAGTTGAAGTTGACACAGATGTTTGTTTCTTACAAAACCAAGAGACAAGTCTATCACCAAGGAACTGACAAGTTCCATTGGTGCTTTTCCTGTCAATTCTGCATCCAGCATAATCAGCATCAGAGAATCCAGTTAACTCAAATGCTGAATCTTTTGGATACCAGAGACCTAGATTTGGACAACTTTTAACATACCTGAGAATCCTCTTTACTAATGTTAGGTTTGACTCTCTAGGGCTTACTTGAAACCTAGCACATATACATGTAGCAAACATTATATCTGGTCTACTAGCTGTAAGATACAGTAAAGAGCCAATCATTGCTCTATATGTTGTCTGATCAACAGGTTTCCCATGTTCATCAGCATCCAATACAGCATTGGTAGGCATGGGTGTTTTCATACAAGATGCCTCAGACATACCAAATTTTTAACCAATTCATTAGCATATTTAGTTTGAGAAATAAAGATGCCTTCAGCATGTTGTTTGACTTGCAATCCTAGGAAGAAGGATAGCTCACCCATGCTACTCATCTCAAATTTAGAATGCATCAGGTTGGAAAACCTTCTGCACAATTTTGAGTCAGTAGAACCAAAAATGATATCGTCTACATAAATTTGTACTAGTAGGGTATGGGACTTATGGGTTCTAATAAAAAGAGTTTGGTCTACTCTACCCCTTATAAAACCATTTTCCAAGAGAAAGCATGCTAGGGTCTCATACCATGCTCTAGGAGCTTGCTTGAGACCATATAAGGCTTTGTTCAGTCTAAAAACATAATCAGGAAGAGTTGGAGAGATAAAACCTGGAGGTTGTCTGACATAGACTTCCTCTTTGATGTCTCCATTTAAGAAGACACTTTTGACATCCATCTGATAAACCTTGAAGCCTTTGTGAGCTGCATAAGCTAGAAATATCCTGATGGCTTCCAATCTTGCAACAGGTGCAAAAGTCTGGTCGTAGTCAATTCCTTCTTCTTGAGAATATCCCTGAGCAACTAGCCTTGCCTTGTTCCTTATAATTACTCCTTGATCATCCAGTTTGTTTCTGAATACCCATTTTGTTCCAACAATGGGATGATCCTTAGGCTTTGGCACTAGTTCCCATACTTTGTTCCTCTCAAATTGATGCAATTCCTCTTGCATTGCAATGATCCAATGTGGATCTTGCTCTGCATCTTGAATGGACTGAGGTTCAATTTGAGATAGGAAGCAGGTGTGCAACATGTTTTGGTTGACCTGATTTCTGGTTTGCACACCAGCTGAGATTTCTCCAATTATTTGGGAAATTGGATGGTCTCTTGATGTTACTAAATCAACAGGGGGTGTTGATTGTTCACCAACCTGTGTTGTTGTTTCCTCTTGTGGTACAACAACAGGCTCGTCAGGTTGTGCTTCAATGTGTGGAGCATTCCCTTCATCTTCACTGCTTTCATCCTCTTGAGCAACCTGTAACTTGTTCATATCTTCAACTAGAGAGTGTTCCTGCAAAGGTTCTATGGTAGAAGAAATCTTCTCCTTAAAAGACATGTTAGTTTCATCAAAAGAAATATGAACAGATTCCTCAATTTTCAAAGATGATTTATTATAGACCCTATAGGCCTTGCTAATCATGGAGTATCCCAGAAACACTCCTTCATCAGCTTTGGCTTGAAATTTTGCTAGATATTTCTTGTCATTATTATGAATGTAGCAAATACAACCAAAAATTCTAAAATAGTCAACTTTAGGTTTCTTCCCTTTGAGTAATTCATAGGGAGTCTTTCCCTTTAGTTTATGTATCAGACTTCTGTTCAGCACATAGTTGGAGGTGTTCACTGCCTCTGCCCAAAAGGATAGAGGTAGATGAGCATCTGACAACAATGTAGTGGCAGATTCAATAAGGGTTCTATTTTTCCTTTCAGCTACCCCATTTTGTTGAGGAGTTCTAGGAGCTGAGAAAGTATGCCTGATCCCTTCACTCTGACAGAACTCTTGCATAAGAAGAGAATCAAACTCTGTCCCATGATCACTTTTGATCAGGGCAATGTGAGTATTGAACTCAATCTGTATACATTTGAGAAACTCTGTCAGACACTTAAAGTTATCAGACTTCTTCCTTAGAAAGAACACCCAAGTGAATCTAGATAAGTCATCTACAACTACTAAAGTGTAGGATTTCCCTCCGAGGCTTTGTACTGTGATGGGTCCAAATAGGTCCATGTGTAACAGATACAATATCCTAGGTGAATCACTCTTATTAAGTGACTTAAAACTGTTTTTAGTTTGCTTGCCTAATTGACAAGCCCTGCAGAGTCCTTCCTTCTTGTAGGGGCCAGAAGGTAGTCCTCTAACAAGGTTGTCCTTAGAGAGCCTAGCAATAGTTCTAAGGTTTAGGTGTCCTAGTCTCTTATGCCATAAAACATTTGGTCTACAGACAGAGTTAAACAGGCAAATATCTACATCAGTTGAAAGAAAATCTACTAGATAGATGTTACCTTTCCTTTTACCTGTCAACACAGTTGTGTTGTCCTCTGACTTGATTCTGTATATGGTTTTGCTGAAGGTCACCTGGTAGCCTTCATCACATAGCTGACTGATGCTGATTAGGTTGTGCTTCAGTCCTTCCACATAAGCTACCTTCTTAAAGGTTACTGAACCAATCTGGACTGCACGATATCCTTTAGTTTGTCCAAAGTTGGAATCACCAAAGATAACTTTGGGTCCAAGCTTGGCTCTAAAGGAAGTGAGGTTGTCCTTGTTCCCTGTCATGTGCTTAGAGCACCCACTATCCAAATACCATTGCTGGTTAGATGTTGGATAGGACTTCACCTGCACATAAAACAATTCATTTGTTTTTGACCCAGTTTACCTTGGGCCTAGGTTGATAACCTCTAAATTCTGAAATGAAAGACATCCCAGGTTGACTCTTATATCCTTCAGGATGATATCTCCTTGGAGGTATAATCCATTCAGTATAAGGGTTAAAGGTTTGGGATGAAGAACCCTTAGGATTCAGTTTTGATTTGCCTTTGAAAAAGTTTTCAGAGCTCTGACCTCTGTTCGACGATCTTGGGTCAGATCGTCGAGCTCCGTTCGACGATCTTGGGTCAGATCGTCGAGCTCCGTTCGACGGTCGACTATAGGTAAGGTCAGGTATATGAGATCGTCGACCTGCGTTCGACGACTTTGGCTGAGATCGTCGATCAGCGTTCGACGATTTTTCCTGAGATCGTCGAGCTGCGTTCGGCGATCGTCGATCTTCATTCGGCGATCGTCGATCTCTGTTCGACGATTTCTGCTGGGACTTAGTTTTCTGAGGCAGATCAGAATTTTTCCTGGCAACCTCTACAACTCCCTTTCCCTTGTCAGAAATAAACTTGATGGGAGTTGTTAGGACTATAGGTTGGCTGGATGAAGCACCCAAACCCAGTGTACTGTTGAATCTAGAGTTCACTGTGCTTGTGATGTCCATCAGCTTGATTCTTCTCCCATTAAGGGATTCTTCAAGCTTCTTGGCCTCAGAGAGCTCACTTTTCAGTGAAGCTATTTGTTCCCTACAGTTCTCCAACTCCTGAGAGAGTTTGAGGTTTTCTGACTTTAAAACATTGTGTTCAGATAATTGATTTCTGAGAGAGATAATCTCTTTCTCAGACTTTATTAGGTCTAAACACAGTGCTTTAAATTCAGATTTAAAATCTTCTGAAGTAAAATCAAAACAACTAATTACCTGATCTTCTTCAGGTTGAGTCTCTGAGTCTGACTCTGATTCCTCTTCCTCTGAATTGTGTTGTGAGGCATTGATTGCCATCATGCAGAACTCCTTTTCTTCTGCATCATCCTCATCATCACTGGAGCTGGAAGAGGCTTCTGACTCCTCTTCAGTTTCACTCCAGGATTCAGCAACAAACCCTTTCCTTGTATGCTTATTTTTGCTTGAGGAAGGTTTGCTATTGTCATTTCTTTTGGAGTCTTTCTCCTTCCTTCTTTCTTTTCTATCCCTTCTGTCCTTGTTCTTGTTCTCTGGACAGTCAGGAACTATGTTCCCTGGTTTCCTGCAACCAAAGCAAATAATGTCTTTATTGTTGTTAATAATGGACTTGCCATACCTTGGCTTATCCTGCTCCCTGTATGATCTTCTTCTGAAGTCCTTTCTGGCCATCTTATAGAATCTTTTGGCCAACAAGCTGAGTAGTTCATCATTGCCTGTAGCTTTATCTTCAGGCAGATCCTCAGTTGCCTTGAATGCTATGGTCTTCTCTTTTCTTGTGGCTGGTGAAGCAGCCTTCTGTTCTTCCTCTCTATTCTTGATGAGCAGCTCATAAGATTTGAGCTTACCCAACAAGGCTTCAGTGGTGATCTCATTCAGACTTCTGGAATCTTTAATTGGCCAGATTCTTGAATCCCAAGTGCTGGGGAAGCACATTAGGATCTTGTCATTAAGTTCTGTTAGAGAGATCTCTTTGTCTAATGTCCTCAGTTCACTGACAATTAGACTCAGTCTGTTGTACATGTCTCCCACTGACTCAGTCTCTCCCTTCTTGAAGTTCTCATATTGAGAGATGAGATGGGATCTTCTGTCCTTTCTCTCATCAGCTGAGCCTGAGACTATTTCTGAGAGTCTATCCCAAATTTCCTTGGCTGAATTACATTCAGCTACCTTTTGAAAAATGTCATCTGACATTGTCTGGGCTAGAATGTTCATAGCCTTGGCATCAGCTACTTTCCATTTTTTGATGTCAGCATCTGTTCCTGATGGAGGTGGAACAGCATTTGTACTTGTACTTTCTGGGGGTCTTGGACACACTGTCAAAACAGAATTAAATATATCTTCGTCAATAGAGTTCATGTAAAGTCTAATCTTTGCTTTCCAAAGTGCAAACTTTGACAGATTGCACACTGGAGGTCTGGTGCTAGCATAATCTTTGTTTTGGGCCATGATTTGTGCAAACAAAATCTAATAATAAAATACAAAAGAAAAACAGATCTAGTTTGGGATCTTGGGGTTCAGGTGTTAGCCTGTACAACCAATCAGATATGGTATGTTTAACCAACCTCCCTCTGATACCAATTGAAAGAGCAACTAGATCTGATATACTCTAGAGGGGGGGGGGGGGTGAATAGAGTATATGGTGCTTTAAAAACTTTTGCAAACTTTTACAACAATTATTGTAATATGTGTGAGCAGGGAAGCAGAAATAAATCTAATCACAGTACTAAGCTATGCAAAAACTAAGCACAAAAAAATCAAGGCCAGAAACAAAAAGAAAGCAAGCCAAAACCAGATGACACAAGGGAATATAGTGGTTCCCCAAACTTGGGTACATCCACTCTTCTACCACCCTAGGTAGGAATCCACTGCAGGATGAGTTGATCAGGTGTCCTGGGCACCAATGAGCTTTTGATAAGGTGCTCAAAAACCAAAGCAGATATTTTGATCAGGTGTCTTGCCACCAATGAGCTTTTGACAAGGTGCTCAAAAACCAGATTCAAACTTTTGAAGGGAGTTTGAAAAATCCTTTACAGAGTGGGGGTGAGAGAGTGATGGCAGTCTTCTCTTTCTCAACCAACTGAGAAGACTATGTGGATTGATGTCAAAGCTCCCCCTGAATCCTTGAGATCTTCAGGAAGAAGAGCTTTGCTGAGGGTGATAGGCCTTCAAGGATAGAACTCCAGCAATAGATGGTTTCAGCAAGCTGAAATGTTGAGTGTCTGGAGTCTTGAAATGATGTTGGCCTTGAACACTTTGAGAGCTGAAGAGATCTGAAGATTGTTTAGAGAGCTTGATCTCTTTGAATGAATGTTCTTCAGAATTCTTTTTGACAGAAGATTTTTTTGAGTATATATCTGTATTCTGTATTGTGTGTATTCTTTCTCCTGGTTGGTATCGATTCAAAAAAACATTCTGTCTTTTATTCTCTGTTCCAGAATAAAATATCATTCTCTGTCAGGGATAGCCATTGGTCTGCATTGATTGCATCCTTAATTGCATAAACTCTTCTGGAGGAAAGTCCACAGAATTATTCCTGGAAAGATCCCTTGAAACTTGGTCCAGAAATAAATGAAAACGGCTAGCAAATCTCTGAATTAATTGCAGAATAACTCCTGACTGATTTGAATTTGAATTCTGGAAGTTATCTGAAATCGTCGAACTGAGCTCTGCTATCGTCGAGCTGAGCTCAGCGAACTGGAAAACTTAAGCAGCAAAATAATCGTCGATCTGAGCTCAAAGATCGTCGAACTGAGCTCAGAGATAAAGATCTAATGCAGAGTCAAAATCGTCGACCTGAGCTCACCGATCGTCGAATGGAGTTCGACGATATTATGAAGTTGAGCTCAGCGATCGTCGAGTGGAGCTCGACGATCTGTCGAAGTTGAGCTAGACGATCGTCGATCGGAGTTCGACGAATCGTCGTGCTGAGCTCGACGATCAGACTTGGTCTCCAGACAGAAAAACTTGGTCTTCAGGGCAGCTTCCAATCCTAGACTTCTAACCATTAGACTCAATTCTAATTGACCTATTAAGCTATACAGAAGGTCAAGCAAAGCTTCCTAGAGACATAGTGATCCTGACCCAAATTAGTAATAGGGTGTTCCAACAGGATATTCCAAATAGGCCTAATACACAATATTTCAAAATTGGCTATTTGCACCCCAAGCCTATGTATAATTAACACATGCAAGTGAGTTTACCCAACATGCAGTGGTCCAAATATGCTGAACTTTTTTACCATGCAGATTAATAGTCCCCAAGGACATACCATCAAAATTTGGGGACATTTGGAGTCATAACACTCCAATTATTTCATTTATTTAATTTTGTGTATTATGAATAAAACTATAGAAAAAGTTTTCCCAAAAATTTTCAAATTTTGGCAGGCGCTAAATATGACCTAATCCTACATGAACCAAAAATTTGGGGTCATGTTGATTATTGGTTTGGCTTGGGCATCAATTTGAAAGTCTGCCCTTGCGTAGGACCAGTACTAGGAAAACTGACCTACAACCCAATATACTCTACCGAATTTGATGTTTAAGGTGCCTAATTAAAGTTACGACACTAAGCTACAAGTTTTATTTAAGGTGCATGTCCTGGAAATGCATCTAAGAGGTCTAAAAATAGCTTGTAATATGACAGTATAAGTGTGACAGACTATACATAATACTATAGTTTTAAATTTGATTTAATTTAATTGATGAGCACGAATCTTGAAGTAAATTTGACGGGATCTGGTCGTCGTCCCCAATCAGCCAATAGACTAGATTGATTCTGGCTGGGACACCTTTGCTGGCTGTTTCCGGCCAGCTGAGCCACAACCACTATCGGCGGATGTCGCAACCACCTTCACTGAGGTGGTGGCTAGTGATACCCAGCGATGAGGCCGCCGGAATTGGCTCCTCCGGCGAACCTGAGCAAGAAGCAAAACTCGGAAAAATCTCCACTTACTCACATGGTATTGAGCTCAATTGAGCCCAATGTCTCTCCTAGAGGATCTAGAAAGCTAGTACGAGTATAGGGGAGGCGAAACGGACCCGAATGGCGGCACGGCGGCGAGGTTGGCGGCGGTTGGCCATGGTTGAGCTACTCCGGCGATCTCCTGCTCAAAATCCCATTTCTTCACCAAAAGCTTTGCTCCAGGACTCGTTCTCCACTTGATTGCACTCACTGAAGCTGATGGTGTGGTCGGTTTGAGCTAGAAGTGGCTGTATAGGGAGATACAACCAAGGTGAGCTCAGTTTGGGGCTTTGAAGGCTTCACCCTTGGTGCCAAGTGGCCACCATGTTGCCAAATTCTCTGGAATTTACTAAGGAGGCCAGCCAACACCATTTTGGGCAGAAGGAGCCAAGGCCAAGTGGCCTCCTCCGCTTAATCTCATCTTCTCTCTCCTCTTTTGGGTAATTTCTCCAAAATGCCCCCATGCATGCACTCTCTCTCCAAAACCAGAGGGGTAGGGCTGGTATTTGTCCACTTGGGCTGGCCATGGGCCAAGTTTGGTGGGCTTGGCCCAAGGAGAGTGGGCTTAGCCCTCATTTTCTCCATTAGGTCAATTATGTTGACTAGGTTGACTGGAGTTGACTTTGTCAACCATGATGAGTGGCCTGACATCACTTGGTGGTCATGGGTCTAATGGCACCACCCAACTTGGGTTGGGTCAATGTGGTGCCCTACTTGGGTTAATTTGGCCTGTAGGTATATGTTTGACCAAATTAGTGTCATGGTTGACTTTAGTGAACTAGGGTCAAAGGGTTCACCTAATGACATGCCCTATGGTCCACTTAGATTATTTTAGGGTTAGGGCAATGTAGTGGGGTCATGGTGTGGCTAGGGTTCCTATTTAGGCTAGTTTGACCTAGTTTATCTTTGGCCCCTTAGTGGGCCCCACATGGCTACAACCCACTACCTACGGTCAAACCTAGTTAATTTCCCTATCACCCACCCCATGCCCAACCCAATCTAAGTTAAGGGGTCTAGAAGTAACATGTGATGTTACATCTCCCTTGGTGTCTTTGATATGCTTGAAGCACCAACAGCTGGAGGAGGTGGAGGAGGTGGTTCTTTTCTATATTTCTGAACTGGTGGAGGAGAGTACCTTTTGATTTTCTTCCTTTCCTTCTGCTGATTTTTAGATAGCCACATCCAGGCTGGCATCCCTTTGTATGAGGTTATCTTTTGGAGAATATAATAGGGAGTGTCATTGTTTGGATTAGGCTTAGGAGCAGGAGGAGGAGGGGCTTTTTTTCTTTGATACTAACTTCCTCTTAGGTTCATCATCTGAGTCATCTTCCTCATCCTCATCATCATCGTTATCATTATCTGATCCCTGAGGGTTATCATATAGATCATTGAGTGCTTTCAGAGCCTCAGCAGAAATGATTGGCTTTTCAGGAACTTGAGCAGAAACTTCAACATGAGCAGGAGAAGAAGCCATGGGAGAGACTGGAGAACTGGTTCTGACAGTGCTTTCTGCAGCTGTCTTACTTTCTTCTTCTATATCAGCCAAAATCAAATCATCCAGATTTGGCATGGGTGAGTCATCCATTACAAATGTTGGAACATAAATAATTTCTTCTGGAGATGGTATGACTGCTGGCTTTGAAAGAACAAAACTATCTCTAAGTTGCTTAGCAACTTTTGGAGAGATTGGAGAAGTATATGGTACAATAGCCAAGGATGGTTTAGTAGGTACTGTTGGAATGTAATTCAGAAAGTCAGTATCAAAACTTTTCAATAAATCAACTAAGTCTACTATGGGATTAATTATGAATTCAGAAATAGAAGGAATGTCTTCAACAACTATCTATTCAGGGACTGACTCATCAAGGTCCATGTCAGTCTCAATGAAATGAATCAAATCAAGTAAATCTCTATGATCAGTAATAAAATCTACATCTGCAATTGGTGCTTCTGCCTCTGCTGTTATTGGAGCTGGTGCTTGAACTACTATTGCTGCAGCTTCTTCATTAAGCATCTCCCCCTGCCTGGTTGCAGTGTATACTGGAGCCAGACCCCTGAATGAAGAGGGGGCAGCAGTGAAGGCAGAAAGTTAAGCAGATAGAGTAGATATAGAGGTAGCAAGAGGTAGAATGGCCTCTACAATGATTGATTTTATGAGGGGTGTGATGATAGCAATGATGGAAGATATGGTGGAGGGGTCCAATGGTGGAGTAGCAGATGGTTCAGCAGAATGGTGGGTGGAGACATTTTGAGGGATGGTAGATGTTGGAGATGATGAAGGAGGGACATCTGGCATGTGGATATCCTGAGGAGGAGGAGAATTGGGAGGAGATGTCAGAAGTTCAAAAGTTGGAATGGAGGATAGGTGAGGTGGAAGAGGAGATGAAGGTGGGGTTGAGGGAATATATGTGTCATGGGGGGAATCAGGTGGTGTTGGTGGTTGATTTTCCTGAAGGGTGGAAGATGGGATCTCTATAAGATCAATTTGTGGAGATGTATGTGGAGTAGGAATATGAGTAGAGTGTTGTTGTTGTGGTTATGGAGTTGGAGAGACGGTTGGGACTGTTAGTGGAAGTGTAGGTGGAATAGCTGGAAGAGATGATGAGGGTGGAATGATCTCTTCATTAGGGTGGGGAGTGGCTCTTACAGCCCTAGTGCTTTTAGAAGCTGGGGTGGAAGAGGTTGAAGCCTTGGATGGCTTAGTTATGGTGCTCTCCCACATGCCAAACAAGGTGCATGTGAGCCTCTTACTGGCATTAATGAATATGGTCTGTGAGACCAGCGATTCAGCAGCCTTCTACTTCAGGAAGATCCCTAGGATCCTTACAAAGCATACTTCCTTATTGTTGTTCTTTTTCTTTATCAAATCAAATATGATTTGAGCTCAATCCACTTCCTTCTTATTAATCACTGCACACATAACCAGAAACTGGTGTATGGTAATGTAGTCATGGGTAGTATGCTTGCCCAACAAGACCTTTCCAACAATATCTGCCAAGAACTTAAATTCAACAGACAGATATTTCTTTAACAACTTAGTGTGATTATCTCCAGTATATCCCATTAAACTCAACATCACATCATATTCATCTGAATCAATTTCTAACTGTTCTTCACCATTAATCAATACAAAAATTTCAGTAAGTATAGCGGGGGATAATGATACAGAGTTACCCACAATTGTTCCGATCATAGTGTTCTCCTCTTATATAGATGTATAAACCCACTCTCTATTTTCAGTTGCAGACATCTTTATCCTGGTTGACATCAGATTTTCAGTTTCTATTCCTCCAGAAGTTCCAGTATATGCAGAAAGATTGGATTCTGAAAGTTGAAAGGATTCAAAGTCGACGTCAAAGCCCGTGTCAAACTTCATTCCGGTTAGGGCATCTGCTGGAATAGCCATTGGAATCACCTTCAAGAGTGACAAACGATGATCAAGTGCAAGAGAACAGAAGGCGCGGGATGGAGGTCGAAGAAAAACCTAGATATAAGGTTTTCTAGAATATGAATCGACAAACTCCGTTCCACAAAAATTTAGACATTCTTCGATCTGAGATCGATGAAATAATTAATAGTCAAATAATTTGTCAAGCTCTGTCTGAAGAATTGAAGTCATTTTGTCTAGCTCCGTTCGACGAAAGTTTTCTGAAGTGAATTTGTCGATCTCCGGTCGACGAAAATAACTTCCCTCACAGAGAGTTCGTCGTCCTGTGTTCGACGAATATCTCACAAACTTTCCATAGTTCATCGAGCTCCGTTCGACGAACTTTGACAAATTCGTCGAGTGCAGACTTAAACTAAACTAAGTCTTCTCCATTGATCATTCCCAGCAGATTTATGAAGAAGAGATGATTTCTCTCATCCAGAGGTTTGGTGAATATATTAACTCTTTATAAATCAGTGTAGATATAGACAAGCTTATTTTTGTTTTTATCTACACACTCTCTTATGAAATGATGCTTAATGTCTATATGCTTTGTCCTACTGTGATGGACTGGATTCTGTGTTATGGCTATAGCACTTGTGTTATCACAAAGTAGAGTTGAATTATTTAAGTTGATACCATAGTCTAGTAATTGATTTTGTATCCACGGCATCTGGGAACAATAGCTACCTGCTGCAATGTATTCTGCCTCAGTAGTTGAGGTAGATACAGATGACAGTTTCTTACAAAACCCGGATACTAATCTCATACCCAGGAACTGGCAAGTTCCTGAAGTACTTTTTCTATCCACCCCACATCCAGCAAAACTAGCATCTGAGTATCCAGTTAAGTCAAATTCTGATTCTGTGGGATACCATAGGCCTAGACTAGGACAACCCATTATATATCTCAAAATTATTTTTAGGAAAATAAGGTGAGATTCTTTTGGGTTCACCTGGAATCTAGCACAAATGCATGTGGCAAACATGATATCAGGTCTGCTTGTTGTAAGGTATAACAGGGATCCAACAATGGCCGTATATAGTTTCTGATCCACAGGTTTCCCATGTGCATCTGAATCAATTACAGCATTTGTAGCCATAGTTGTCTTCTTTGCTGAGGCATCAGCCATCCCAAACTTTTTGATATGCTCTTTATCATACTTAGCTTGGGAGATGAAGATGCCATCATTGAGCTGCTTCACTTAGAGACCAAAGAAGTAGGAAAGCTCACCCATGCTACTCATTTCAAATTTAGAATGCATAAGATCAGAGAATCTCTTGCACAGTTTTGAATAGGTAGTCCCAAATATTATGTCATCCACATATATTTGTACTAACAGTATTTGATCCTTATGATGTCTAGTGAAAAGTGTTCTATCTACAATGCCTCTATTGAATTTATGCTCTAACAGAAAGCTGCCTAGTGTCTCATACCAAGATCTTGGAGCTTGCTTTAGACCATAGAGAGCTTTATGCAGTTTATAAACAAAAGAGGGATGAGTTGGAGAAACAAAACCTAGAGGTTGTTCAACATACACCTCTTCCATGAGTACTCCATTCAAGAATGCACTTTTCACATCCATTTGATAGACCCTGAATCTCTTGTAAGCTGCATAGGCAAGGAATATTCTGATTGCTTCCAACCTTGCAATAGGTGCAAAGGTCTGGTCATAATCTATTCCTTCTTCTTTCCTATATCCTTGTACAACAAGTCTGGCTTTATTCCTCACTATTACTCCTTGTGCATCCAAGCTTGTTTCTGTAGACCCATTTGGTTCCAATGACTGGGTAGTCTTGAGGCCTTGGAACCAAATCCTAAACTCTACATCTCTCAAACTGATTTAATTCCTCCTGCATTGTAATGATCCAGTGGGGATCTTACTCAGCATCATGGATGGATAGAGGTTCAATCTGAGAGAGAAAACAAGCATGCATCACATCTTGATTGAGTTGATGCCTTGTCTGTACACCTTCTGATATGTCTCCAATAACTTGAGATCTGTGGTGATCCCTAAGTGTGACAAGATCAGCTGGTGGAGTTGGTTCTGCAACAACTTTTGGAATTAATTCCTCCTGTGGAATTGTGTTTGCTTTTGGGGGAATATCACTCCCTTCAATGCCTTCATCTTCACTTTCTTCAATGACTAGTGGAGAAGGATGATTTGGAACCTCTTTGGTAAGGTTTAGTCCATACAAACTTTCACACAAGTGATGTACCTGCATGTTGCTACTGGTAGAAATTTCTTTCTCCTTGCAAGACATGTTAGCTTCATCAAAAGTAACATGGATAGACTCCCCAGTTTTTAAGGTTGATTTATTATAAACCCTATATACTTTGCTTACTTGGGAATATCCTAGAAAAATTCCCTCTTCTGCCTTTGCCTCAAAATTTCTAATATATCTTTTATTGTTTGTGTGAATATAACATATATAACTAAAGACTTTAAAATAGTTTATTTTAGATTTCTTCCCATTTAGTAATTCATAGGGAGTCCTATTCTTTAGCTTATGTATCAGGCTTCTGTTCAGAACATAGTTTGCAGTGTTTACAGCCTCTGCCCAAAAGGATAGTGACATGTAAGCATCTGCAAGTAATGTACATGTAGCTTCAACAAGTGTCCTATTTTTCCTTTCAGCTACCCCATTTTATTGAGGAGTTCTATGAGCTGAGAAGCAATGCCTGATACCTTCCTTCTCATAGAACTCATACATAAGAAGAGACTCAAACTCTGTGCCATGATCACTTCTGATCAATACAACATGAGTAGAGAACTCAATCTGTATGGTGCTGATAAAATCTGTAAGAACCTTGAAGGTATCTGACTTAGATCTCAGAAAGGATACCAAAGTGAACCTGGAGAAGTCATCTACAATAACCAAAGTGTAGAATTTCCCTCCTAGGCTTTGTACAACAATGGGTCCAAATAGATCCATGTGTAGCAAATACAAAATCCTAGGTGAATCACTTTTATTAATGGATTTGAAACTAGATTTAGTTTGCTTGCCTAATTGACAAGCCCTGCAGAGGCCTTCCTTCTTGTAGGGACCAGAAGGTAAACCTCTAACAAGGTTGTCTATTGATAGCCTAACAATGTTTTTCAGATTTACATGACCTAGTCTTTTATGGCATAAATCATTCTGGTTACTAATTAAGTTAAGTAAACAGATATCAGAATTGGCAGATAAGAAATCAACTAAATATATATTACCTTGTCTATTCCCAATTAAAACTGTTTGGTTTTCTTTATTAGAGATAATACATGAACATGAACTAAAATGTACCTGATAACCTTCATCACATAATTGACTTATGGAGATGAGGTTATGCTTCAGTCCTCTGACATATGTCACTTTCTAGAATGTGACAGCTCCAATCTTCACTTCTCCAAAACCTTTTGACTGGCCACATTTGGAATCACCAAAGATGACCTTTGGTCCTGGATTGGACTTATAATTAGTTAGATTGTCTTTGCTGCCTATCATATGTTTGGAGAAATCACTGTCCAGGTACCAGGTCTAATTCACACTTGGACAACTCTTCACATGTAATGGAAAACAGTTAAATGTTCTTGACCCAGGTTACCTTGGGTATTTTGTTTTCCTGGTATGAAAAGC
Organism: Platanthera guangdongensis; assembly: GCA_039583875.1. Lineage (NCBI taxonomy): Eukaryota > Viridiplantae > Streptophyta > Magnoliopsida > Asparagales > Orchidaceae > Platanthera > Platanthera guangdongensis. The sequence goes on along the minus strand of CM077155.1, from coordinate 109,311,336 downwards.
TGGAAATAACAGAATATTCTGGTTGGGATTTATATCATAGAGGGTGATATCTCCTAGGTGGTATGACCCAATCAGCTAGTGGATTAAAAACTTTCCTGGACTTATTTAAGTTTCTGTTATAATTAAAGTTTTGGTTAAGTATTTTTGGGTTCGACGAATTTCTGTGAGTTCGTCGACCAGAGTTCGACGAATAGGATTGAGGTCATCGATCTCTGCCCAGAGAATGAATATATTCATTTTTTGTGCCCCTTGTTCATCGACCTCTACTCTACGAACCATACAGAGTTCGTCGATCGCAGTTGGACGAATAACTATAACTATAGTTTGCGTTCAGAGTTCGTCGATCTGGGTTCGATGAACTGGCTAGATTTCATCGATCTAAGTTCGACAAATATTGCTGAACCTTGTTACCTATGGTTTTCTGGTTGTTGGTTTTCTGACCTATTGATTTAGAAAGATTTCATGTTGTTTGTTTATTGATTACTTTTTCTTTTCCCTTAGCAGTGACAAATTTTATGGGGGTTGTTAAGATGTTCTTCCTGAGAATGGGGGCAAACCTGATGAAGCACCCAAGCCCAGCTTGACACTAAGTCTGGCATTCACAGTGCTTGTGATGTCCAACTGCTTGAGGCTTCTCCCATTAAGAGTTTCCTCAAGTGGTTTAGCCTCACAAAACTCAGTTTTTAACAATGTTATTTGCTCATTAGCTAAGCATAATTCATCTTTTAACCTATTATTTCCAGAGTTAATGTTTTCTAAATTTCCTAATTTTCCCTATGGGTTTTAATCTCTTTTTCTAAATTTATTAAGTCTATACACATTGATTTAAATTCAATTTTAAGAGAATCTGAAGTGCAATCAAAAGAAGATAGTACCTTATCAGCTTCTGAATCTGAAGCTTCTTCATTGTCTGATTCATCTTCTTCTGAATTACTCATGGAAGCATCAATTACCATGAGGAAAACCTCCTTAGCCCTTACTTCTTCCTCATCTTTACTGGAGCTGGAAGATGTTGATTCATCCTCAGTTTCACTCCAGGATTCAGCCACAAAACCGTTTTCCTTCCTCTTGTATTTGCTGGAAGAAGGTTTGCTGGTGTGCTGTTTCCTAGTGTCTTTCTCTCTTCTCTTCTATTTCTTCTGGTTCTCTGGACACTCCGAGAGGAAGTGCCCAGGTTTCCTGCACCCAAAACACACCACTTCTTTAGTTGGTGTTTTATCATACCTGAGTTTGTCATCTTGCCTATATGACTTTCTTCAGAAGTCCTTTCTTTCCATCTTGTAGAATCTTCTGGCAAATAGACTCATGAGCTCTTCATTTGATGTTGATGTCTCTGTCTCCTTAGAAGCCTTCAAAGCTATACTTTGCTCTTTTCTGGCTGGTGGAGGTGTCCTTTGCTCTGCTGCCTCCATGGACTTGATTAATTGTTCATAAGACTTTAATTTTCCCAATAGAGATTCTGTAGATATCTCAGTTAGGCTTCTGGCCTCCTTGATGGGCCAGATCCTTAAATGCCCTGAGCTTGGCAAGCACATGAGGATCTTGTCATTTACTTCAATCAAGATGATTTCTTTATCTAAGGTCCTTAGCTCACTGATGATGGAGCTAAGCCTGTTGTACATCACTTCAACTGTTTCTGCTTCATCCTTTTTGAAGTTTTCATATTGTGTGATGAGGTTTGATCTTCTATCTTTCCTCTAATCTGCTGAGCCAACAACCATTTGGTTGAGTGAATCCCAAATTGTTTTTTCAGAGGTGCACTCAGCCACCTTCTGAAAGATGTCATCTGACATAGTCTGTGCCAGTATGTTCATAGCCTTGGCATCAGCTATCTTTGCCTTCTTCTGGGCTTCAGTCCACTCAGGTGGTGGAACTGCAGTAGTGCTTGTAGATGTTGCAGAGGTTGAAGCTTGAGGGGGACATGTCAAAATAGAATTGTGTATATCCTCATCAATAGAATTCATGTACAATTTAATTCTTGGCTTCCTGATGGCAAACCTGTTAAGGTTGCAAACTGGAGGTCTGGTGCTTGCATGATCTTTGTTTGATGACATAGCTATGTATATAAATCTAAATGAAAATAAAAATAAGATTTAGATCTAACAAAGGATCTTTGGTTCAAGGGTTAGATTGTACAACCAAAGGAACCTGCTCTGATACCAATTGAAAGTGAGCAGTTAGATCAGGAATACTCTAGAGGGGGGGGGGGGGGTGAATAGAGTATTTAGACTTTTATAAAATTATTTGCTGGATAATGTAGATTAGTCTAAGTGCAGTAGTAAATAAATCAAAATGAAAAAGAACAGAAACTAACAACCACAGCCACAACAAGAAAACAAAAGAAAGAGGGCAACTCGACGACACACGAAATTTATAGTGGTTCCCAAACATGGGTACATCCACTCTTCTACCACACTGGTAGGAATCCACTCAGGTTTTTGATCAGGTGCCTGACACCAATGAGCTTTTGATCAGGTGCTCAAAAAAACAAATCCTCAAGTCTTTTGATCAGGTGACTTGTAACCATGAATCACTTTTGAAGGGAGATGACAAATCTTTACACAGTGGGGGTGAGAGAGTTAATTATGTCTTCTTTGTCAACAATCAGAGAGAAGACTTGTGGATATTGATGGTAGCAAATGGCTCCCCCTGTGATATTGAATAATTCAGGGAAATATTAAAGCCTTGCTGCAGGGTGATAGGCCTTCAAGCTTTTAGCCTTTATCTGCAGGATCTTCTTGACAGATTTAACAGTTGTTGTCCTTGGAAGTCCTGGAGTGTTGAAGTAAGAAGAGTCTTAATTTTGTATGATTGTTCTTCCTCTTCTGAGAGCAGATGTTCTTTTTGTATCAGAGCTTTTGTGAATGGATCAGAGATTCTGTTGAAAACAGACTGATTGAAAATCTCTATGTCTGTGTATGCTGTCTCTGTAATTTTTCTGGTGCTCTGATTGTTCTTGCTTTCTTTCGTCTCATATGCTGTCAGGAAAGAGAGAAAATCTCTTTTATATTTCCTGAGGGAATTTCCTTTCGAAATTTGAATCCTTCTACGACAATCAATGCTGGCGGTCCTTGAAAATAAACTGCATTGATTCCTTTCCCCAATTGTCCCTTGGAAAAATGGAAAACAATAATTCTGATGAAAGCCGTGATTAATGTACCGTCCAACGATAATATTCAAAAAATATTTTATCATTAATCATTCAGAAATTATTCCCATATACTGAGGACAGAAGGAATAAATGCTAAGTCTGGAATCGTCGAACTGATGACAGAATTCGTCGAGCTGAGCCCACAGTTCGTCGATCTGAGTTGCTGTGTTCGACGATCAACTAACTTCTATTCGTCGAGCTGAGTTCCAAGATCGTCAATCTGATAACAGAACTGTATGCTTCGGAAACTTTGCCTTTTCTGCGTCTAAAGTTCGTCGAGCTGATAACTGTGTTCGTCGACTGAAGTTCAGCAACTATTCTGTACTTGAATATTCACAGTTGTATTTGAAATGAAAGTTAAGGTCTCCAGAATTCATCGACCTAAGATTTGATTTCGTTGAGCTGAGTTTCTGGAGTTGTCAAATATTCTGTGTGTCGATATAATTACTCCTGTTGTCGGCATAGGTGGTGTCGACTGATATCTTGTGTGTCAACACAAGTCTTCTGTGTGGTGTCGACACAACCTTTCCAAAGTGTCAACTGATGATCTGGGTGTCGACACAAGTTCTTCTAGTGTCGACTCAGTTGGTGTCCACATATACTCTGAGTATCGACACAAGTTTTCTGTTTCTAAGTTGTTGAAGTAGATAATACAGAATTCGTCGGGCAGAGAACTGAGTTCGTTGACCTGAGACTAGAGAATATAGTCTTGACAGAATGCTATAGTAGTCCAAAGATTCGTCGACCAAAGAATAGAGTTCGTCGACCAAAGTTTGATACTAAGGACTTAGAATATCTTGATGTTCTTTGAAATTGAAGTGTTGTTGTAGTGTCCAAGTTTTCGTCGACCTGAGTACCAAGTTCGTCGAGCTCAGCTCAGAGAATTTACTCTGAGATCGTCGAGCTGAGCACGACTATCATCGACCTGAGTTCGACGAATGTCGAACTCACTTTACAGAGTCTTGAAATCTTATAAGTCTTGAGTCTCTAGCAATCTTGTTGATAGCTGGTCCATGTGATGTTGACTCTAAGGACTTGGCCTAGACTCTAGGACACAACTATGACCTTGATTATACATTGTGGGTCATATGATCCTAACTTAGTGGACCTAGCCCAAATCTTACTAGGGATCCAACACTTTGCATTATAATACTTCGCCTGGCGACTTTGAGCCTCCAACATGCGATCCTATATTAGTCTAACCACTGCATCGGTATCATCAATATACTCAATTCTCAAAGCCTTTGGGTCTTCATCTTGCACCCAGGACAAGGGGGTTCTACACCTTCTTCCGTAAAGAGCTTCATGGGGCGCCATGTAACGTCCCATGTTACTTTTGGACCCCTCAACTTAGATTGGGTTAGGCATGGGGTGAATTTTAAGGAGATCAACTAGGTTTGACCCTAGGTAGTGGGTGGTAGCCATGTGGAGCCCACTATAGGACCAAAGTCAAACTAGGTCAAACTAGCCTAAATGAGGACCCTAGCCACACCATGACCCCACCACATTGCCCTAACCCTAAAAAACAATCTAAGTGGACCCTAAAGCATGTCACTAGGTCAACACTTTGACCACAATTGACCCAAGTCAACCTTGGGCTTAATTTGGTCAAACACACACTCATAAGCCCAATTAGCCTAAGTAGGGCACCCCCTTGACCCAACCCAAGTTGGGTGGTGCCACTAAGCTCATGACCATCAAATGGGGTCAGCCCACCCACCATTGGTTGACCAAGTCAACTTAAAGTCAACATGGTCAACACAATTGACCTAAAGAAGAAAATGAAGACCAAGCCACCTCTCCTTGACCAAGCCCACCAATTTTGGCCCATGGCCAGCCCAAGTGAACAAGACCAGTCCTACCCCTCTAAATCAGGAGAGAGAATGCATGCAAAGGGGTAGAAATGGTATTTTAAGAGAAAGAGGAGAGAGAAATGGGGATGAAGGGAAGGGTGGCCACATGGCCACCCCTTCAGCTGGAATTCTCTGCCCAACATCTGCTGGCCGACCTCCTCTCATCATTCCAGAAGAAATTAGGGGCTGAGAGTCACCTGGCATGCATGGGCGGAGCAATCAAAGCTCAAACCGAGCTCACATAGGTAATATCTCCATATACAGCCACACTCAGCCCAAACAGACTTCACCATTAGCTTCAGAAGGTGGAAAGGAGTGGAATTCGAGTGCTGGAACATGGAAAATGATGGAGAATCAAGGAATTGGGGAGGAGCTCGCCGGCGCACCACCACCATGGCAAACCGCCGCCTGACCCGCAGCCAAGCCCCAATCCAGGTTCGTTTCACCTCACCATACCCGTACTAGGATCCTAGATCGATTAGGTGAGATATCGGGCTCAACTGAGCCGGATGCCATGGGAGAAAAGTTAGATTTTTCCAAGCTTTAGAAACCGCTCGGGATCGCCGTTGCCTACGTCTCCCGCTGCCCCATCACCGGGAAACGATAGCCACCACCACCATGAAGGTGATGACACCGTTGGCCGGGGGTGGCGCCGCCTCAGCTGGCCGAAAACCGCCAGCAAACATTGCCCAGGTCGGCTCGATCTCAGCCGTCGGACGGGTGGAGAAGATGACCGGATCCCGTTCATATATACTTTAGGATTCGTGCAGATATTTAAATATAAGTTAAATTTAATCATTATGAATAGTAAAATTATGTCACACTTATTCAGTGACTTTGCATTCCATTCTTTGGCCTCTTGAGGCATTTCCAGAAACTGATCCCTGAATAAATAATGTAGCCTTACCGATTACCTTTACTTTGACATCTTAATCATTAATGTTGGTCCAGTATTCTGGCCTGTAGGACATTTCTCCTAGGACTGGTCCTAGACAAGGGCAGAAATTCATTTGAATGCCCAAGTCAAACCATCAATCACCATGGCCCCAAATTTTGGGTACATGCATGATTAGAGAATACCTAGCACCTGCCAAAATTTAGGAATTTTTGAAATAACGTTTTCTATAGTTTTGGTCATAATATCAAAATGTAAATAAATGAAATATATGGAGTTATATGACTCCTCAAGGCCCCAACTTTTGGAGGTGGGTCCTTGGGAACATCATTAGTGCATGATAAAAATTTCAGCACTTTTGGATCACTGCATTATGGAAAATCCACTTGCATGTGTTGGTGTATATATTGCTTTGGTGTGCCAATAGCAATAATTTAAATATTGTGCATTCAGCCTAATGGAGGCATTCAAAAATCTTTGATTTGATTCCAGTGGTTCATTAGGGTAAATTTCACCCCTCAGATTAATTATGAGATTTTTGGAATCAAAAATCCCATTAATTGGAATTGTTAAACATATAGCTCCTTTTGAAAATAAATTTGAAAAATAGGTTTTCCTCAAGTACAAATCCTCAAACTTTGCCAAGTTGAAAATAAGGTTATATTTGACTTATGAAAAATTTGATCTTTCTGTTTGAAGAACCTTTGGAGTAAAATATCTTAAAATGCCCATTTTACTCTTATTTCATTTATTCTTGAATTGATGGATATGCACCTCAGAAAAATTTGGAAATATTTACAGTGTTGTAAAATTGTATTATTAGTCTTGCATAATTATTTCAGAATTTATGGGTGTATTGATAGTATTTAAATTAATATAATGGCATTTTGGTAAATATGTCAGAATGGAAATTGATAGGACATTACACTATAAAAGTTGATGAAACTCTGCCAATAGTCATAAATTAATATTTTATATGTTCTGTAATTTTCCTGGAATTTTGGATTACATATTCCTTGTACTTCATTTGGAAAATGGAAACTATGTGAATTTGGTATTAAATAAGGAATTGGTATAAATAATCAAAGGAAAATTATGAAACTCTGTAGATAGAAATATTTTATCATTATACAACTCAGGAAAAATTACCTAGGTCAGTGCATTTTAAATCATACTACTTCATGTGTAAAGTGACCTAAGAATTAATTTAAAAGATTTAATTAAGGGATTAATTGGCCAAGGAAAATCATGAGAATCCATATGATAGTTGCATTAGCCCATACCACCCTAGGAGAAATAGTTAGGGGCAAGAGACCCTAAGGATTGGAAGATTCCTTTTTGGGGTAATAATAGGACATGACCTGCATATAACATAAATAGGTCTTGCCTTAGGGGTTACCAGAGGATTGATTATCTGAAGAATAAGGGAGTGAAATATGAATAACCCCTGGTGGTAGTATTGTCTTAGTGATGGAGTTAAAAGTGCAAGTCTTGAGGTAGCAACTGGAGTGGAGGTCGACGGAAGACCGTCGGTTTCCCGGTAATATCTTATGTCACTAGGATTGTTCCAGAGCAATAAATACAGCTGGGGTGAAATATGGGTAGTCATCAACTAAAGTAAATATCCTTGCGAAAGGGAACTTTGGGCGTAATCCCATCGTAGTTCCTAGTGCCCCCGAGAGCCCTTCACCGGGTATACCCTGGGCAGTCCTAGGATTAACATTAAATCACTAAGTATAATAACCGTAGACAAGAGTAGTCTAATAGTTTAAGACATTGTTGTACCTTCTCACCCGTGTAGGGTTAGAGAGATTCATGATATATGCTCACCCGTGTAGGGTTTGAGGGAATTGGTATAAAGGCACTATTGTGCATTCTCACCTGGGTTGGGTTTGAGGGTTTCAGGACGGGTTTGGTCCTGCGAGTGGAAGGCTCGGAATAAAATACTTGCATGTGCATAAATCTAGTGGCGGGGCATGCGGTACTGGCTGTTCGTCACACCGATGGCAGTAAAGTGCACTAGGCAGTTGTGAGGGTTAGAGGGGCCAGTGGGTTGTTTTACACTGCGGTCTGGAGGACGACCCCCGATAACGCACATCCTACCCAACAAGACTGACGGGTTGTCAGCAAAGTACGTACGCGAGACTTTAGAGTGCACCTTGGACGTGTACAGAGGCGTATGAGAGGGGTCTATGGCTTGGTAGTGTGCATACCAGCCTAGAAGCGGAGACACCCGCTCCGCTGCTGCCGTAGCCACAGCGGTGGTACCCGAGAGTGATGCTAGCTCTCAAAAAGTGGGAACTAAAGGTCTGTGATCACAGAGTCGTTGTGCGTGTGTTGCACTTGCCTGTGCGTAAAATTGAATCATAACATTCATTCATATTAGGTCATATGCTTCATAGATCCTTATCATATAAATTAGTATGGGCTCTTTTATATGATAAGTTAAATTTCCTGTAAATCCTAACTTATATATTTGTATGAGCATTTATATAAGTTAGGGTACTTTTGTGATGATAGTATAGTGGTAGAATAGTTTATTTACTTGCTCTTACTGCTGTTCTTTACTTCCTTTACTGTACTGCTCTTATTTACTTGTACTATATTTAGAATTGCTAGAGTAGAACAATATTACTTATTACAACTGCTAGTTAGTTTCTGTCACCTGCTTCCACTTTTGCTATCCCTTGTTGTCCTCTGCTTCGTCCTCCCGCTCGGTACCTAGGAGCTGCGGGGCGAGGTGCGGAGGAAATGACTTAGTCTTTTGACTAATGGTCGTTGACCATACTATTTTTAGGAGCCCGTGGAGATGGAGCACCAGCACGTCGAGGAGGCAGGACTTGAGGAGCAGATACCGCTTCAGCAGGCTACTACCACTACTGTGCGTCCTCAGGTGGGACGAGTTCTGATGTATTAATGTAGCTTCCGTTTTTATTCTGAGAGAGAGAGTGGATTTGATGTACTGGGCATAAGCCCTTATTACTCTTTCTTTTTGTACTCTCTTGTGGACCATGTTGTTGTACTTTTTATTTTATATGTATGATGTACTCTGTGACTTGTGGACTTGTAGATTTGTTACATTGTTACACTTCTTTTCTCATATTGGCCTATGTATATGATCGTATTAGCCGGCAGGATCGGCGTGTTACGGTGTTGACTAACCCGTGCGTTAGTGCCACCGTAAGACGACGGTTCTGGGCATAAGGCCCGGTAGCCCTCCTTGGTAAGGGGGAGGAAGGGGTCTTACACGCCATGCCGATGCTAGCTTGATGAATGTTGTTGTAGGAGAATTCTACCAGTGGTAGGAGCCTTTATTACGGCTCTCCTCTATCCAACACACATAATCTCAACAAATCTTATAGTGTTCTGATGGTCCTCTTAGACTGCCCGTCCGTCTGAGGGTGAAACGTGGTGCTAAAGGTAATGCGCGAACGCAAATACGCCTTGACCGTATTCCAATCCCTTGAGGTGAAATGACCATCCTGGTTAGAAATGATTGTCTTAGGCACGCCATGATACCGCACGAACTGCTCGACAAAGAGGCATACCAAGACATCCACGTGAGCCTCTTTCTTCATGGGGATAAACTAGGCTACTTTCGTTAGTCGATCAACGATAACCCACACCGAATCATTCCCCGAGCGTGAGCGAGGTAACCCGTGGAGAAAGTCCATGGAGATATCCTCAAACTTCCACTCGGGGATGGGCAACGATTGTAACAAACCACCGCGACTCTTGCATTCCGCCTTCACCCTTTGATAAGCTTCGCAGTGTGTAACAAAATACCTGACATCCTTCTTCATTTTCGGCCAACACATGGTCCTTCGTAAGCCGGCGTACATCTTGGCAATACTCAGGTGCACAGAATACTGAGAGCAATGTGTCTCTCTCAAGATATCCTCCAGGATTTTACCGCCCTTAGGAATGTAGAGCCGGTCGCGGAAGTAAACGAGGCCGTCTTTTAGTGTATACTCGTCAGTAGTCCCATCTTTGATTGACTTGATTTCCCGGGCCAGAGCTACATCCCTTCCTTTCTCTACCTGGATTCGGTCCCGGATATCGCAAACTATGCGCATGGTTGCCAAGTACTCCATATACTATGCCGAAGGAGCCCTATATACCAAGGTAATATCCATCTCTTCAATCATCCGAGCCAACTCCATAATCATCAAGCGAGACTCTAGGCTCAAGTCTGGTACCTTTCTGCTCAATTCATCGGCCACCGAGTTCGCGTTTCCAGGATGATAGTTCAAGGTGAACTGATAATCGCACAGAAACTCTAACCACCGCCGTTGTCTCAAGTTCAACTCCTTCTGTGTATGAACGTACTTTAAGTTTTTATGGTTTGAAAAGATCTCGCAGTGGACGCCATATAGATAGTGTCTCCAAACCTTGAAGGCGAACCGGGTAATTGATTTCATGCTTCTTCAACTGTCTTGAAGCATAGGCAACCATGTGTCCATGCTGCATCAACACCGCTCCCATCCCTTGATATGACGCGTCGGTGTAGACTTGAAATCCTTCCTTGCCAGATGGAAGTGCTAGGATGGAGGCATAGGTAAGTCTATCCTTCAGCACTTGGAACGCCGCTTCGCACTGGGGTGTCCACTTTAATGGCACACCTTTCTTTGTCAAGGAAGTAAGAGGGAGGGAAATCTTTGAGAACACTTTTACAAACTTGCGGTAATACCCGATAAGTCCAAGGAAGCTCCTCACATCGGCCGCCGACCTCAAGGGCGACCACTCCTTCACGGCACGCACCTTGGCTAGATACACCACTAGTCCTGCTCCACTTATCACATGCCCCAAGAAAGCAACATCTTAAACCAAAATTCGCACTTGCTGAACTTGGAGAACAAGACATGCTCTTTTAATTTCTTCAATAGTAAGGTCAGGTGCTCAATATGCTCCTCTTCCATCTTTGAGTAGACCAGGATGTCGTCGATGAAAACCATGACGAAGATGTCCAAATAAGGCCCAAACACCTTGGTCATCAAGCTCATGAAGGCCGAAGGGGCATTTGTGAGCCCAAACGACATTATCGTGAACTCGTACAGTCCATATCTTCAACTAAAGGACGTTTTCTGGATGTCCTCCTCTTGTATCCTCAACTGATAGTATCCCGAGCGCAAATCCAACTTATAAAACCAATGCGCTCCCACCAGTTGATCGAACAACTCCTCGATTCGGGGTAGCAGATAAGTGTTCCGCACCGTCAGTCGATTGAGTTCCCGATAGTCTATGCATAAACGCATGGTTCCATCCTTCTTCTTAACGAACAACACAGGGGATCCCCAAGGTGACGAGCTGGGGCGAACGAACCTTGATTCCACCAGTTCTTGCAGTTGAACTCTAAAATCCGCGAGTTTCTTTGGGGCCATTCGGTAATGGGCCTTGGATACAGGCTTGGCACCCGGTACTAGATTAATTTGAAAATCAACTTCTCTGTGCGGGGGTAATCCTGGCAGTTTCTCAGGAAATACCTCGGGGAAGTCCCGCACTACTCGCATGTCTTTCATATCCAATGCCATCTCCAACAGCTCGAAACAGATTATGAAAACTTCATCCCCCTTCATATGGGCTTTTACAGCCTGAACTGAAGATAACAACATACGAGGTGCGAAGCTAATACCTTGGAAGATGACATCCGAGTCCCCATGTCTCAAATAGATTCGTTTTTCCGCGCAATCAATACATGCAAAGTGCCATTCCAACCACGCCATACCCAGAATAAGATCAAACTCTAGCATCCTCAAGACTGTGGCAGGCGTATCAAAGGCCTTTCCCTCAATAAGTATCTCGATTTCGCACTTGGCGGTTACGATCATCTCAGAGCCATCCGGGAGGCGTACTCTTCGAGCAATACCAGTGAAGTATTACACACCCTCCATGTCTTTAATGAAGTCCTCAGACACAAAAGAGTTTGAGGCACCAGTATCGAATAGCGTATAGGCCGCCTTCCCGCCGACTACCACGGTGCCTAAGTACCAATAACCAAAACTCAACAGTAGGTGTCTAGTATGTTTTAGGCAAGTTAAGTTAAACAATGAAAATGTGAAAACTAACTGCAACATACCTGCAATCACATCCTGGGGATTCCATTCTTGCGCCATGTCCAGCGCATACACTTGATCCCGGGCAGGACCGGGGTTTACTCCTCGCGGTCCTCGTCCTCGACCACGCATATAACCACGTCCTCGTGGAGCTACCGGAGGGTGAGCAGGAGGGACATTCCCAAACAACCGCAGGCCGAAACGTCGAATGTGGCCCGGCTTGTTGCATTCAAAACACACTAGCCTACGACGCCCCTCAAGTTGCTGAAATTGTTGAGGCTGTGGTGGTGGAGGCAACGCGGGCGGATGCGGAATTGGGTGCTCCACACTAAAATCTCGGTGGAAACGTCCTCCACCTCTTTGATGTCCTCTTCCTCCTCTAAAGCGCCACCTTCTTATGTTGCTTGAGCCAGCTTCTATCACGCCCTCCGCAGGTCTCTTACCACTACTCAAGTTGTCCGCCTCCAAACTCTTCACCATGTCAATAATCTATGCCAAGCTAGCGTCTGCTATAAACAAAAGGGCCTGCCTTAGGGGATCACGCAACCCTTTGTTGAAACTCTTGTCGTATCCTCTATCATCCAAATCATAAGAATCCGAGAACCTCGCAAGGTGCTGAAACTCTCGCTGATATTCTGTAACTGATTTTGATCCTTGCTTCAGCAAAAGAAACCTCTCTTCGAGTTCATTTCGAGCGGATGTGGGAATGAAGTGCTACAAGAAGACCTCCGAGAACTCGCTCCAACTTATCTCTGTATAGACCCGGCCTTGGAAGGTGGAGCCCATGTGGGACTTCCACCACCTCTTAGCATGTAGTTCCAATAAGGGCACCGCCAACGTCATAGCCATGTTGGCTGGGCAACGGATCCCCGCCAATAACTCATGCACAGTGTCAAGCCATTCCTCCGTGCGTACGACCGACTCCATCTCGAGGTTGGAGGGAGGGGTGAGTGCCCGAAAGGTGCTCAACCAGTTATAGCCCAGAGCCTGTTGTTGCACCGGTGGCTGCTGCGCCCTAAAGGCATCCAGGATGGCGGTGAGCGTCTGCCCCAACTCGGATTGTTGGAACTGAGTGGGTATGGAAGGGGCAGGAGTACCCCCATCGGCTCAGCGTGAACTGGAATCTACATGTAATACACAAATGTATGGTCAGGTTGGTTAATCTTAATGTCAAAGTTGGACAAACTTAGTGCGAATTACATATGGGCACACCACTGCTTCCGCTAAGTCAGTTTGTCCCCCAAACTGACTAATCGAATGGGGGTAGTACCATGGTTGAATGACTTCTTTAGTTGAGAATCGTGGCAAACTGATACCATTTGTAAGACCCCCCCCCTCCCGGATCCCAAAACACCACACGCAGGGGATCTTATGCCAAGAACAGCCACCTTGCGGTAGCATTAGCACACGGGCTAACCTGAACCACAAGACGCCTATTCTGCCGGCTACCACCAATATCAATATATAGATGCCAACCCAACCAAAATAAAAACAAGAAGTCAAATCCACACCAAGCATATATGTCCAAAGTACATAAAAATAGAGAAGCTAAAACATGCTTCTACAACATCAGAGGACAGCTAATAAACGCCCAACGGGGCTACATCAGAGTCGCTCAACAAAAACTCACAGCAGTAACCGATGATAGAGACGACACCGTCACTTCAGGCCCTGTCGTCCTGGCATGGCTGTACTCCTACATAGTCTGCGGCTACTCTACCTGCGAGGTGACCTCCTAAAAAGAGAGACGTAGCAACCATTAGTCAAAAAGATTAAGTGGCTTCACATCCGCTCCCCCGGCGACTCCTCGGCACCGGGCGGAGAAAAGAGCAATAGTACAAAGTATAATAAATAGTACAAGCAGGTATAAGCAGGTGGTGATGGTACAATAAGATTAACAACAATTATTCTAGCAGTTCTACAAGAGATATATCGATCATCAAGTGCAAGTTACTACAACAGGAAAGTAACTTAGCTTATAAGGATGCCCAAACAAGCTTATAAGTTAAGGATCAGTTTACATAAAATAACTCATCGTATAGGAGTGCCCATATAAACTTATTCGATGAGGATCTTTTTGTGCAATGTTATGAAATGGTATGTATGCTATGAAATGACTCACCCATGATCTCAAATATGCAACCGCTATGTCGACATAAACTAGTAGTTCCCACTATTCAAGCAGGTAGCTAACCTCTCAGGAATCAACCGCCGTTGCCAGGAGACGACAGTAAAGCGTGCATCTCGACTACTAAGCAGGCATCCACACTGCTTCACTTAGTCCTCTGTACGCCTCAACGCTAAGAGCACAACAGTGGAGCCCATGCGTACTATGGCCTAACGGGGGTCTCGGGTAGATGTGCACCGAGAACACAGCCCCGAACTGGCCTTCTGTGACCCGGAAGGGGCCTCGAAAGTAAGCACGAGGACACAACCCAACCGTTCACTTGGAACAGAAGGAGCCTCGGGACGTGAACACCGAGTACCAAGCCCAATCGCCTAAAGTCTAACTGTCAACTCCCGTCAGTGTGATGATCGGCAAGCCCGTAGACCTGCCACACTATCCCTAACCCAGGATTACGACACTGCGTGTCGACTCACACCACATGCAATTCCACATTACCGTGGCATGGAAGGAGCCTCGGAGAAAGCACGAGGACCAAGCCCAACCATCCACTCGGTACGGAAGGAGCCCCGTGAAATAAACACCGAGGACCAAGCCCAACCATTTGTCTTTAACTCATCTCAACACAATCCCAACTAGTGACAGTCAACACCACACCTACAACCTTATACAATGCTACCCATAGGGAGAAGACACTCTAAGCATTGGACTACTAAATTCATTTTGTTAGTCAAATATTCGCATGGCCATAGTTTATCCTCCTAGATGTCATACCAAATGATCTCAACACATTTTAAAGATGATGCGCATTTATATTAATCTACCATTTTCTATCAAATCATTTCGTTTAAGTATGCTTCGCTTCACAAATCAATTTCATGAGATCCATTTATTAAACTTCATCAATTATAGAACTAATATGATTAACATAAAAGATTTCACCCAAAACTCAAGTTATTCGCGACATTGAATCCACCGAATCCAAATCCATGTTATACCAAACCCATAATTTAAGTGCAGAATAAATCTGGACAACAACTTTGACCGGCGATTCCCGAAGCTACAAGAATCCGGTGAAGGCGTGTAACCCCTCAATGGAAAGGTCTTTCCATGGGCCACAACTTTCATGTTCAGACCACGGCCCAGATTCAATAGTATCATACTTGAAATCGGCTTCAAACTCCGCTATGTACAGAACACAATTTCTGCATGCAGGGTTTATCGGACATCATTTTCGTTCAAACTTTCCCGTGGCTACAAACTTCACCTGAAGTCATGCAACCACTCGTTGGAAAGGTATTTTCAAGGGATTCAACTTTTGTGTTTAGTGAAATGCCTAGATCCAGACATATCACACCTGAAAATGGTTAGGAAGATCGCTGCGCGCAGAACACAGATTCTGCACGCATCTTAAAGCGGAATGAACGACATCGGTTCATCTTCCTCCTCAAGTCGGTCTTCCAAAATCACACAAGAAATTCCTCCTCCCTTATTCACCCTCATGAAGCCATGATTCTTCACGAAACCATCCACCATCTTCACATAGAAGGTTGGAGAGGTTGAAGACACAACTAGCCTTAGAGCATAATCCCTAGAACGACCTCTTCCTAGAGAAATCACCATCTCGCTAGTCTAGACTCTTTTGAGTCGACATCACACCTACATATCTCCAGATCTAGCACCAAGGGAGAGGGGAGTAAGCTCACCTCATTTCCAGCGTTTCCACTATTTTCGGCCACGGAACTTGTGACTCTTCTCGGCGGTATCTTCTCTTTCATGGCGGCGACAGATCTTCTCCTCCAAGACTTGCTGCAATAGTTTTCCCTCTCTACAGAAGTTTCTCTCAGGAAAAATGGCTGGAATGAGGAGTGAAAATGGTTAGGGTTTTCACAACCCTTATATATGAAAATTGACACTGGTAGGGACACGCCCTTGTCCTTAACCGTGTCCTGCTTCGAGCGAAGCACCAATGACGGTTTTAGTGTCTGTTCAATACTCGATACAGGTAGGGACACTCCCGTGTACTGACCCATATCCACATGACATGGACGTGTTCCCTAGAAGTATCCTTCTTTGGAAACGTCTCGACGAAATAAACTCGATACACACAGGTAGGGACACGCCCGTGTCTCTACCTGTGCCATACACTTCGTCGATCTCGACACTCTTCGTCGATCTCGACACGCTTCGTCGATCTCGACACATACACGGGTAGGGATACGCCTGTGTCTCTACCCGTGTCACTTCACAGGATACACCTCATCGATCTCGATATGCTTCGTCGAGTTCAACTCGACACACATACGGGTAGGGACACGCCCGTGTCACTACCCTTGTCACTTCATATGGGTAGGCACATGCCCGTGTCACTACCCGTGTCACTTCACATGGGTAGTCACACGCCCGTGTCACTACCCGTGTCCTTCCCTGGACATACTCGAGTTGTCGACTCGAGAGCTGGCCTCTCCCACACGGGTAAGGACACACCCGTGTCTCTACCCGTGTCCTATTCTATACTGATTTTTCTTCCCATTTACAAGTGCAGCCCAGCTGCCAGCATTTCTCCGAACCCAAGTCAACACCCCTGACTCAAAAAAATATGCATGAGGGGCCTAGTGTGAATCGGGACGTTACACTATTCACCACCCCTCTAGAGTATATCAGATCTAACCCTAACTTTCAATTAGTATCAAAGCGAGTTTCCTTTGGTTATACAAGCTAACCCTTGAACAAAAAGATCCTTTGTTAGATTTGACTTTTTATTTCTATTAGGATTATACTCACAGCATGGCACAAAACGAAGAATATGCAAGCACCAGACCTCTAGTGTGCAACCTAAATAGGTTTGCCATCTGGAAGGCAAGAATAAAACTGTATATGAATTCAATTGATGAGAACATCTACAATTCTATTTTGACAGGTCCTCCTCAAGCAACTGCCTCTACATCTACAGCAACTACAAGAAATCAAGCAGTTCCACCACCTGAGTGGACTGATGCTCAGAAGAAAGCCAAGGTTGCTGATGCCAAGGCCATGAACATTCTCACGCAAATAATGTCATGACATTTTCCAAGGAGTGGCTGGATGCACATCAGCCAAAGCCATTTGTGACTCTCTCAACCAAATGGTGGCTGGCTCCGTTGATGAAAGGAAGGACAGAATATCAAATCTCATATCCCAGTATGAGAATTTCAAGAAGGATGAAGCAGAATCTATTGCATACATGTACAACAGACTGAGCTCAATCATCAATGAGTTGAAGACCTTGGATAAGGACATCACCCTCACTGAGGTGAATGGAAAAATTCTCATGTGCATCCCAAGCTCATGGGATTTAAGGATATGGCCAATCAAGGATGCCAGGAGCATAAATGAGATTTCCACAGAATCTCTTTTGGGAAAGCTCAAGTCCTATGAGCAGCTAATAAAGTCCATAGAAGAAGCTGAACAAAGGATTCCTCCACCAGCAAGGAAAGAGCACAATCTGACATTCAAGGCTGCCGAGGAGATAGAAGATTCAATAATAAATGAAGAGCTAATGACTCTTCTTGGAAAAATATTTTACAAAATGACAAGGAAAGACTTCAGGAGAAAATCATCCAGGCAGGATGATAAGCCAAGGTATGACAAAACTCCCACTAAAGAAGTAGTTTGCTTTGGCTGCAGAAATCCTGGACATCTCATCTCAGAGTGTCCAGAGAATCAAAAGAAAGAAAGGAGAAGAGAGAAAGACTCTAGAAAAAAACAACGCTCAAGGCCTTCTTCCAGCAAATAAAAAAAGAAGGAGAAGGGATTTGTAGCAGAAAGCTACAGTGACACTAAAGATGAATCCACATCTTCTAGTTTCAGTGAAGAAGAAGAAGAGGCAAGAGCCAAGTAAGTCTGCCTCATGGCCATTGATGCCTCCAGAAGTCAATCAGAAGATGAAGAATCTGAAACTGAAGGAACTTCAGAGTCATAAGCTGATCAGTTATTTTCAACTTTTGATTATAGTTCTGATAGTTTCAAATATGAATTTAAAACCTTGTGTATTGATTTAATCAACTCTGAAAAAGAAATCAAAGCACTTAGGAAAAAATTATGTAATCAAGAAAACCTGATTTCTGAAAACACTAAGTTAAAAGAAGAACTAACATTAGCTAATGAACAAATCACATCTTTAAAAACAGAGCTATATGAGGCCAAACAACTTGAGGAATCTCTCAATGGGAGAAGACTTAAGCTGATGGACATCACAAGCACAGTCAATGCCAGACTGAATGACAAACTAGGCTTGGGTGCATCATCAAGTTTACCCCCCATACTCAAGAAAAATATATTAACCATACCAAAAAAGTTTGTGTCTGAAAAGGGTAAAGAAAAGGTAGATAATAATAATCCCAATCAAACTGAAATCACACACAAAAACAAGAAAAATAAAAATCAGAAAACCTTAGATAAAAACAAAGTTCAGCAGATTTCGTCGAACTCAGATCGACGAAATGTGGCCAGTTCGTCGAACTTAAGTCGACGAACTATGAACGTAAATCAAAATAATAATTATCCATCTTACTGCGATCGACGAACTGTGTATGGTTCGTCGAGCAGAGATCGACGAACTTGGGGCACAGAAAATGAATATATTCATTCTCTGAACAGAGATCGACGATCTCATCCCATTTCATCGAACTCTGGTCGACGAACTCACAACATTTCGTCAAACCTAGAAAGACTTAATAAAAGTCATAACTATAAAAGCAACTCAAATCAATCTAGGAAACCCTTTAATCCACTTGCTGAACTGACAATTCCTCCTAGAAGATATCACCCCTCAGGATATAAATCACAACCTGAATTTTCAGTAATATCTAGTTTCTCTTATCAATAATATAAAGGACCCAAGGTAACCTGGGTCAAGAACAACTAACTGTTTTCATAGCAGGAAAAGGGATGTCTAGTGGTTAATTAAAAATGTTACCTGGACAGTGGATGCTCCAAACATATGACTGGCAGCAAGGACAATTTATTTAACTACAAGTCCAAGTTGGGACCAAAGGTGATCTTTGGTGATTCAAAGTGTGGCCAGTCTGAAGGCTTTGGAGAAGTAAAGATTGGAGCAGTCACTTTCAAAAAGGTGACATATGTAAGTGGACTCAAGAATAACCTCATCTCTATAAGCCAATTATGTGATGAAGGTTATCAGGTACACTTTAACTCAACATCTTGTATTATTTATAATAAAGAAAAACAAAATATTTTAATTAGAAATAGACAAGGAAATATGTATTTAGTTGGCTTTCATTCTGCCAATTCAGATATTTGTCTGCTTAACATTGTTTGCAATCAAAATGAATTATGGCATAAAAGGCTAGGACATGTAAATATGAAAAACATTACAAAGCTATCTAAAGATAATCTTGTGAGAGGTTTACCTTTTGGTCCCTACAAAAAGGAAGGTCTCTGCAGGGCTTGCCAGCTAGGCAAGCAAACTAAATCTAGTTTTAAGTCAGTTAATAAAAGTGATTCACCTATGATTTTGTACTTGCTACACATGGACCTATTTGAACCTATTGTTGTACAAAGCCTAAGAGAGAAATCCTATAATCTAGTTATTATAGATGACTTCCTAAGATTCACTTGGCTATTCTTTCTGAGATCTAAGTCAGATACATTCAAAGTTCTTACAGATTTTCTCAGGACCATACAGATTGAGTACTCTACTCATGTTGTATTGATCAGAAGTGATCATGGTACAGAGTTTGAGTCTCTTCTTATGCATGAGTTCTGTGAGAAGGAAGGTATCAGGCACTGCTTCTTAGCTCCTAGAACTCCTCAACAAAATGGGGTAGCTGAAAGGAAAAATAGAACCTTAATTGAAGCTGTAGGCACATTACTTGCATATGCTTACATGCCCCTATCCTTTTGGGCAGAGGCTATAAGCACAACAAACTATGTACTGAACAGAAGTCTAATACATAAACTTAAGAATAGGAATCCCTATGAATTTCTTAAAGGGAAGAAACCTAAAATCACATATTTTAAAGTATTTTGGTGCATATGTTATATAAATAATAACAACAAGAAATATATTAGAAAGTTTGAAGCTAAAGCTGAAGAGGGAATTTTTTTAGGATATTCCCAAGTAAGCAAAGCTTATAGGGTATTTAACAAATCCTCTTTAAAAATTGAAGGATCAATTCATGTTACTTTTGATGAGGCTAACATGTCTTATAAGAAAAAATAAATTTCTACTAATAGCACCTTGCAGGTACCTAACTTCTTTGATAAAATGGGTGAATTAAACCTTCCAAAAGAAGCTATAGAACCTTCTCCTCCACAAGTTGATGAAGATAGTGAAGATGAACCTTTGGAAGAGGTTGAACTTCATTCAATAGCAGACATAATTCCACAAGAGGAATTAATTCCAAATACTATTGCTGAACCAACTCCACCCACTAATCTTGTCAGACTAAGGGATCACCATAGATCTCAAGTGATTGGAGACATAACAGTAGGTGTACAGACAAGGCATCAACTCAATCAAGATATGATGCATGCCTGTTTTCTCTCTCAAGTTGAGCCTCAATCCATAAAAGATGCTGAGCAAGATCCCCACTGGAACATTGCAATGCAAAAGGAACTCAACCAATTTGAGAGATGTAGAGTTTGAGATTAAGTTCCAAGACCCAAAGACTACCAAGTCATTGGAACTAAATGGGTATACAGAAACAAACTAGTTGCCCATGGTGTATTTGTGAGGAACAAGGTTAGGCTTGTTGCTCAAGGTTATAGGCAAGAAGAAGGTATAGACTATGACCAAACATTTGCACTAGTTGAAAGGTTAGAAGCAATCAGGATCTTCCTTACTTATGCTGCATATAAAAAGTTCAAAGTCTATCAGTTGGATGTAAAGAGTGCCTTCCTGAATGGAGTACTGAAAGAAGAGGTTTATGTTGAACAATCTGTAGGTTTTATCTCTCCAACCCATCCCTCATATATTTTTAAATTGCATAAAGCTCTTTATGGTTTAAAGCAAGCTCCAAGAGCTTGGTATGAGACCCTTGCTAGCTTTTTGATAGAGCATAAATTCACTAGAGTCATAGTAGATAAAATATTGTTCACTAGGCACCATAAGGATCAAACTTTGTTAGTACAAATATATGTAGATGACATTATATTTGAGTCTACTGATTCCAAACTATGCGAGAGGTTTTCTGACCTCATGCATTCTAAGTTTGAAATAAGTAGCATGGGTGAGCTCTCCTACTTCCTTGGTCTCCAAATGAAGCAGCTACCTAATGGCATCTTCATCTCTTAGGCTAAATATGATAAAGAGTTTCTTAAAAAGTTTGGGATTGCTGATGCCTCAGCAAAGAAAATACCTATGGCTACTAATGTCGTAATAGACACTGATGAACATGTGAAACCAGTTGATCAGAAATTATATATGGGTATTGTTGGGTCCCTACTATATCTTACCGCAAGTAGACCTAACATAATGTTTGCCACATGTCTTCGTGCTAGGTTCCAAGTGAACCCTAAAGAATCTCATCTAGTTTTTCTAAAAAGAATTTTGAGATATATAAAGAGTTGTCCTAGTTTAGGTCTCTGGTATACTACCGAGTCAGAATTTGATTTAACAGGATATTCAGATGCTAACTTTGCTGGATGCAGGGTAGACAGGAAAAGTACCTCAGGAACTTGTCAGTTCCTTGGTATGAGATTAGTGTCTTGGTTCTGCAAGAAACAATCATTTGTGTCCACATCAATTGCTGAAGCAGAATACATTGCAACTAACAGTTGTTGTTCCCAGATATCGTGGAATCAAAACCAACTCCTAAACTATGGGTTCAACTTAAATAATTCAACTCTCTTATGTGATAATACAAGTGCTATATCCATAGCACAGAATCCAGTCCATCACAGTAGGACTAAGCATATAGACATTAGGTATCATTTCATTAGAGAGTGTGTAGAAAAAAACAAAATTAAACTTGTCTATATCTATGCTGATTTACAAAGAGCAGATATTTTCACCAAACCCTTGGATGAAAGAAATCACTTGTTCTTTATAAATCAGCTGGGCATGATCATTGGAGAAGCATTGATTTAACTTCTATCTACACTCGATGAATTTTTCAAAGTTCGTCGAACGGAGCTGAACGAAATGGGAAACGTTTTTGAGATATTCGTCGAACGGAGATCGACGAACTCTGTGTGAGTGAAGTTGTTTTCGTCGAACGGAGATCGACGAATCTGCTTCAGAAAAATTTCGTCGAACGGAGCTCGACGAAATGTTTTCAAATCTTCAGAATGAGCTCGACGAATTATTTAACTACAAATTTTTTCGTCGATCTCAGATTGAAGAATTATTTATTTTTTGTGGAACGGAGTTTGTCGATTCATATTCCGAAAAATCCTATATCTAGGTTTTTCTTCGACCTCCGTCCCGCACTTTCAGTTTGCTTGCACTTGATCTTCGTTTTTCTCTTGCAGGTGAACTAATGGCAATTCCAGCATGCAGCCTTGCAGCCATGAAATTTGATACCGGCTTTGATGTGGACTTTGAATCGTTTCAACACTCCGACCCAATCTTCCTGGATATTCTGAAACTGCTTGAAGAGCAGGAGTTGAAAAAGTTGATGACCACCAGGATCAAGGTCGCATGTGCAGAAATCAGAGTGGGTCTATACTTCCTCAACCACAGATGAGAGCTGCATGACCGGCTCAATATCGGCTAATGCTGTCTCTCTTACCCTCGCCGTTCTGACTGAAATATTTGGATTAAACAATGGTACAGAGGAGCTGGAAATTGATAATGAAGAATTCAATGATATGTTGAATAAAATGGGTTATTCTGGAGCAACCCTTAATAAACTGCTGAAGAAACATCTGTCTACTGAGTACAAATTTCTAGCAGATGTTGTGGGGAAAGTATTGTTGGGCAAGCACAATGCCCATGATTACATGACCATGCATCAATTCCTGGTAATGTGTGTCGTGGTGAATAAGAAAACAGTGAATTGGGCTCAAATCATGTTTGAACTGCTTAGGAAAAAGAATACTAAAAAGGAGGTTTGCTTTGGAAGGATTCTAGGAATCTTCCTTAAAGAAAAGGTTGTTGAATCCCTGGTCACCCTGACCATATTCATAAATGCCTCCAAGATGCTCACCCGTGCCCTCTTTGGCAGGTGGTAGAGGAACATAACCAATCACTCCAAGGATTCTTCCTCTTCCTCAAGGCCTTCTGAGAGTACCAGGGCTGATCCAGCCACTTCCCACCCTGCTGAAGATATCCCTCCTCCACCTCCATCACCTCCAGCCATCCAAACTCATCCTTAGATGGCACACCAACTCCCCTCTATAGTCCATACCACAGTCCACACTCTCACACCTCCATCATTCCCAATACATACATCTCCCACTCATATTCACTTTCATATATCCCCTTCCTCCAAACATGGTACACCAACTACATCACCACCTTCATCCCCCCTTCCACCTCATTTGGATGACATTCCCATCTCAAATCTGTCCTCCCTACCCTCATTCACTCTTCTTACATCCCCCCTTCATATTCCTTCTCCACCAGATGAACCTATGCAAGATTCGTTACCTTCTCTTCCACCATCCTCCTCCATCCTCCTTCTGTATCCACTGAGCCACCCTCTGCATTCCTGCCCCTGGCCCCCTATATCATTCCACCCCTTCTAGCACTTCTGACTCCCCTCCTCCAAACCCTTATAGCAGAGGCTATTTCACCTCTTGCTTCCTCCATCTCTTCTCTTACTGACAAAATTTCTGCTCTCTCTGCTACTCCTTCTTCAGCTAGGGGCTTGGCTTCAGTACCCACTGAAACCAGGCAAGGGGAGATATTCTATGAAGAAGCAGCAGCAGTAGCAGCAGTGACAGTAGAAACAGCAGAAGCATCAACAGCAGTAGTGACAACAAAAATAGTAGAAACAGCAACAGAAAAAGTAGCAGCAGAAGCAACAGCAGATGCAATTGCTGATAATGATTTATTTGATTTAATTCATTTCATTGAGTCTGATATGGAAGTGGATGAGACAGTCGCAAAGAAAATAGATACTGCTGGTGATTATATTATAAATCCCACAGTTGATCTTTTGAATATGTTAAGCATTTTTGATATAGTCCACTTGAACTTCTGCCAGAAGATAACATTAAGCCATCTTTGGCTATGGTCCCTTATACCTCTCCAATAAGCCTCAAGGTTGCCAAGCAACTAAAGGCTAGTTTTGCTATAACAGAGGTTCCATCTATTCCATCTCCACCAAAAGCTGCTTCCCCCATTATCTCATCCCCTCCCAGAGACATTTCTATTCCAACTTTTGTTATGGATGACTCCCCAATGCCTGATCTTGATGCATTGATCATGGCTGATATAAAGGAAGAAAATAAAACAGTTGTTGAAAGCACTGTTGTGTATAGCTCTCCTGCTCCAGCTCCAGTTCTTTCTCCAGCTCCTACTCAGGCTGAAAAGCCTATTGATAAATCTGTACTAAAAGCCATTGATGCTTTATATGATACTCCTCAAGGATCTTCTGATGAGGATGATGATGAAGATGACTCTGATGATGAGCCTAAAATGAAGAAAGTATCCAAGAAAAGGAAAGCTCCTCCACCTCCTGCCCATAAACCAAATCCAACTAATGATACTCCCTATTATATACTGCAGAAAATCACACCATACAAGGGCATGCCAACATGTATGTGGCTGTCCAAGAACCAGTAGAAAGAAAGAAAGAAAAGCAGGAAGTACTCATCTCCTCCTCAAAGATTCAGAAAGGACCGTCCTCCTCCTCCTGCTGGTGCTTCAGGTTCTTCAACTCAAAGGACTACCTAGTATCAAACATATCAGAGACATCAGGGTACATCCTCCTCTTCTTCAGGAATCAGCCAGCAGTGGCAATATTAATCTGGCAAACAGCATCAACAACAACATCATCAACAACAACAACAACAACAAATCACTGAACATCAGAAAGCTGAAAGCCTAAAGAGACCTGCCTCCCCTCCTGTACCTTTTGAAGATCCAGAAACAGCTACAACATCAAGGATGGCCGGATTCCAGGAATTGGTTGTCCTATCCATGATCAACGAAGCAAAAGCTAAAGGAAAGGATACTTCTGAATACACTACCATTTCCAAATACAGGAAGGAAGAACATAACAGGTTTGCTAAAGCTAACAAAATTTTTAATGTTGATGACTACATGAAATTGCATCCAGAAGCTGTAGTGTCAAGGGCCACCTCCCTTAATATCATTGGGGCTGCTGATATGATAATGATAAAAGTACAAGCATCCAATCCAAATAGGTAGATCAAGTTCACTCAGCCTGGTGAAAACGTTCAAGAGGAGAAGCACAAGGAGCAAAGGAAGAAGGAATAAACTTTAAACTGTTTAGTCTCTTTGGTTATTTTAAAACTGTTTATTTATATTTTTGATACAAAGCTCTCTGTACATATATATCTGCTGCATATTTTACAATTTCCTGCCATATATACGTTTTCTTGCTTTGTGAATATCTTGTGTCTGTATTTAGTGACCTCACCCAAATAGGCAGAGATTGTTGGATCCCTAGTTGGATTTGGGCTAGGTTCACTAAACTAGGATGTTTGACTCAACATGTATAACCAGGGTCATGTTTGTGTCCTAGAGTCTAGGCCATGTACTTAGAGTCAACACTATACGGATCAGCCATCAACAGACTGCAGAAGACTAAGGACTTAGAGAAATTTCAAAGACTCAGGAAATGAGTTCGACGTTCGTCGAACTTAGCTCGACGAAAGGCGTGCTCAGCTTGACGAACTCAAAGACAATTCTCTAAGTTGAGCTCGACGAATTTGGTTCTCAGGTCGACGATCTCTAGACACTACACTTCAACACGCCAAGTCCAAAATTCCTTTCTCTTAACTCCAGTCGACGAAGTTAGAATATCAGCACGACGAATTTGGTTCTCAGGTCAACGATTTCTGGATGTTCTGCCTTAGAATTTTAAGTCCAGAAACATCTAAATATTGTAAGTCCAGAATCATACTTCAGTCGACAAATTCATGTTCTCAGCTCAACGTACTTAGACCACAATATTGACAAGTTTATCAAGTAGCTGTAAGAAGTTCACAGGTCGACGAACTTATATTCTCAGCTCGACGATCTTGATACACAGAATTGGCAAGGCTCTGGAGAAAGCAGTTATCTGTTCTTAGTTCGACGATCTTGGATCTCTGCTCGACGAACAGAGATTATCTGGTCGACGAACATAACTTCTCAGCTCGACGAACTCAGGACCCAGGTCGATGAATTTTGTTCTCTACTCGATGATTTCTGTGCAGTTCCAGACTTGGAAATTTCCCTCCCTCTGTCCTTATTTTATTGTAATAATTCCTGAGTAATCAATGCTTAATATTCTCTGAATATTACCGTTATAAGCAAACATTGATTATGGTCTTCATCAGGATTATTACTTGCCGCTTTTCAATGGGACAGTTGGGGAAATCATTTAATACCCACATTCTCCAGGCCGTCAGCAATCAATGCTGAAGGAATTCAAAAAATCAGAAGGAAGTTGTCATAAGAAATATAAAAGGATTTTTTATCTTCTTCCTTCTTAAGACAGACAACATAAAGAATACAATGAACACAGAGAACAAGAAACACAGGGCAATAGAATAGTAACAAAGAAAAGCCCTAGTCCAGAGAAATAATACCAGATACAGAAGAAGAAGAAGAACATCAATCAACAATCAAGAGTCTTCTTCTCACTTCATTCCAGGATTCTTCAGAGGACAACAAATACTCTATCAGTCAAGAAGTTCCTGGATACCTTCTGGTCATGGCTGAAACATTGAAGACCTACTAACCCTAAAGCAAAGCTCCAACCTTCCTGAACATATCAATATCTCAGGGGGAGCTTTGTTAACATCAAAAGATCCACTAAAGTCTTCTCAGTTGTATTTGAGAAAGAGAATACATCATCACTCTCTCACCCACACTATAAAAAGGGTTCTTTAACTGTCTTCAAATGTTATTCCTAGTTGCAAGTCACCTGACCAAAAGACTTGGGATTGGTTTTTGAGCACCTGATCAAAAGATCATTGGTGGCAGTCACCTGAACAAAAACCTGAGTGGATTCCTACCAGGGTGGTAGAAGAGTGGATGTACCCAAGTTTAGGGGAACCACTATAAAATTCTTGTGTTGTTTGGTTGCCAACTTTTTCTTTTGTTCTTGCTATGGCTGTGCTGGTTAGGTTGCTGTGTCTGTGATATTAGTTTATATTTGCAGTGCCTGTGGTAGATCACTTTATCTTAGCACTTTTTTTATTTACAGCAAATAGGCCTTAAAGTTTCAAGATACTCTATTCACCCTCCATCTAGAGTATATCAGATCTAACCTTAACTTTTAGAATGTTACTTCTATTGGCACACTCTCATGGACAATCAGAAGGTGCAAGTCGCCAGGATGAAGTTAACTGGGCGTGCTAAGACATATTGGCTAAATAAGGAGTGTAGGCTAGGGACTAGGAACGTAGTCCCACTTATAGGATGGTCGGTGATGAAGAATTTGCTAACTGATCAATATGTCCAGGAATACCACCGAACACAGGTGTTCGACGAGCTTGCCACCCTGTGGTAGGGCTCGAATTCGGTAGCTGAATATATGGGAGAGCTGAAGGACCACATGGTTCGTTGTGATCTTAGGGAGATCCCCAAGGTCACCTTGTCTAGATTTCGTAAATGGCTTCAACCCGAGATTCAAAGGAAGCTCTTGCTCTATGGTCATACGGACCTGAACACGACCTTCAATGCCGACCTCGACATTGAAAAACATCTGGCATCTAAGGCCAACTCCCACTATTCCCATACAAAGAATAAGTCCACAGCTAGAGCATCTGCTTCCACATGTCCAGATAAGGGAAAGTTTAGGTCCACCAAGTCGAAGTCTGTAGTGATCACTGCTAGGAATGCTAGGAATCCCACGCGTGAGCGTATTCCCATAGGAAAGGTTAGCAAGGCCAATGCTACATGTTACTCTTGAGGCATTCAAGGTCACTATGCCTTTGAATTCCCAACAAAGACTAAGGTCGTAGCCCTATTAGAGACGTCTACCGATCCCACTAACTTAGTGTATGAGGCTGCTGAGGAGAGTGACCCAGAAGGGGTCCCAAGTGATTTAGAGGACGATCACCACCTTATGGTGATGAGTTGTATCTTGACCACTCCTCGTTCATTAGATGATTGGAAGAGGACGAGCATATTTTCTCTGACTTTTAAGAGTAATGAGAAACTCTGCAAGTTGATTATCGATAGTGGTAGCTGTGTGAATGTCATTTCTGAGAACACCGTCATGCGTATGGCCCTAACCATGGAACCACACCCGACCCCATACCAGGTAGCTTGGATAAACAACATCACCATCCCGGTTACTAAGCGATGCCTGGTCCCCCTCTCATTCAAATCATATAATAAAGAGGTATGGTGTGATGTCCTCCCGATGGATGCTTGTCACGTGTTACTAGGCTGCCCTTGGCTCTATGACCGTGATGTAACGCATTTTGGTAGAGCCAACACGTATGAATTCAAATTCAATGGCAAAACCATTACGTTGAGGCCGACTATCTCGAAGGAACTGGTAGGACCGCTTAAGGACACCACGATCCCAGTTGAGAGGAAGGCCTTGAACCTAGTCGGAAGAAATGAATTTATTAAGGACCCGTTTGTTGATGGAGTGATGTATTGGATGATCTACCAAGTGAGTTACGGGTATTGTTGGAAGAGTATAGGGATACGTACCTGGATGAGTTGCCATCGACATTACCTCCACTTAGAGATATTCAGCATGCGATAGATCTCATCCTGGGGTCTTCCTTGCCCAAGCAGCCCCATTACCGACTCCATCCCGCTGCCCATAAGGAGTTGCAGGTTCAGATCAAGGAATTGTTGAAGAAGGGGTTTATTAGGACTAGTATGAGTCCATGTGCTGTTCCAGCTCTGCTTTCCCTAAAGAAGGATGGCTCATGGCGAATGTTTGTTGATAGTCGGGTTATGAACAAGATTACCGTCAAGTATAGGTTCCCTATCCCACGATTGGAAGACCTCTTGGATGTATTATCTGGAGCCACTATATTTTCTAAGTTGGATCTTAGGAGCGGTTATCACCAGATTAGGATCCGTGAGGGTGATGAGTGGAAGACTGCATTTAAATCCAAGGATGGGTTATATAAGTGGCTTGTGATGCCCTTTGGGTTATCCAACGCCCCCAACACCTTCTCCTGGATGATGACACATGTCTTTCGACCATACTTGGGGAAGTTTGTGATAGTTTATTTCGATGACATCTTAGTCTATAGCACCTCCACTACCGAGCACATATCCCACTTGAGAGTGACCCAATCCACCTTGAGGAAGGAAACTTTATTCCTAAACCTTAAGAAGTGCATATTCTATGTTCCAGAGGTAGAGTTTTTAGGTTATATAGTCGGGTCCGAGGGAATTCGATTTCATCCTGGAAAGGTTCAAGTGACTAACGACTGGCCCGAACCAACTAGCCTACGAGAGGTGCGTAGTTTCCATGGTTTAGCTACATTCTATCGCAGTTTTATACGGGACTTCAGTAGTATCATGGCCCCCATTACTGAATGTATGAAGAAAGGAGAGTTCACATGCATGAAGTCTGCCACCCATGTTTCCAACGCATTAAGAAGCTTATGACTGAGGCGCCTGTCTTACGTCAACCTGACTTCACCAAAGTCTTTGAGTTAACTTGTGATGCTTCTGGGGTAGGAATATGAGGTGTTTTGAGTCAAGAAGGTCACCTGGTCAGTTATTTCAGTGAGAATCTAGTGGGCGCTAAGTTGAATTATTCGAACTACGACAGAGAGTTTTATGTTGTTGTTAGGTGTTTGCATCATTGGCGTCATTAACTCCTCTCCAAGGAGTTTATGATCCTCTCTGATCATGATGCTTTACGTTTCATAAATGATCAACATAAAATCAGCCCGCGCCACGCTAAGTGGGTAGCTTTCTTACAAGGTTACACTTTTAGCCTTAAGCACTTTAAGGGATCTGACAATCGAGTTGCCGATGCAATTAGCCGCCTTACCCTTCTACTGTCTACCATGCAAGTCAATGTCGTAGGATTCGAACATGTTAAGGACGAATACGCCACTTGCCCAGATTTCCACGAGATGTATTTCTCCACCCAGGATAACTCTCCAACGACCATATCTGCATTTGTTCTTAAGGACGGTTATCTTTTTAGGCACGAGAAGTTGTGTATTCCTCGATCCTCCTTACGACATCACATTATTTGGGAATTACATAGCGGAGATCTGAGTGGACACTTTTGAAGGGATAAGACCATTGCACTCATTGATGAGAAATTTTACTGGCCTAAGCTTAAGGTGATGGTTGGGGGAATAGTGAGTAGTTGCCGAACATGTCAAGTATGTAAGGGCGCTAAAACCAATGTTGGGTTACATACCCCTTTACCAATTCCTTCCATACCGTGGGAAGACGTGAGCATGGATTTCATATTAGGCCTCCCCACCACTCTTCGTCGACATGACTCCATTTTTGTAGTTGTGGATAGGTTTTTAAAAATGACATACTTTATCCCATATAGTAGGACCAACGACGCATCTCACGTATCTAAGTTATATTTTTGGGAGGTCGTTAGTCATCGCGTAGTGCTGAAGACAATTGTCTCAGATAGGGACGTGAAATTCACAAGCTATTTTTGGAAAACTTTATGGATTTTAATGGGTTCCAAATTAATATTTTCCGCTGCAAATCATCCGCAAATCGATGGTCAGATGGAAGTAGTCAATCAGAGTTTAGGGAATCTTCTAAGGTGTCTTGTGAGTGATCACAAGGGAACTTGGGATCTACTTCTTCCCCATGCACAATTGGCTTACAATAACTCTAAGAATCGGTCCACGGGTATGTCCCCTAATGAGAATGTTCACGGGTATAAGGCTCCTGTGCCACTTGACTTGGTTCCGTTACCACCTACATAGAAAGCAGGTCAATTCGCACAATCCTTCGCCCAACACATTCATGACTTGCACACACATATCCAGGCAAACTTACCCTCCCAATATTAATCCCATCAAACCCAAGCTAATCAACATAGGAGAGTGTCACACTTTAAAGTCGGTGATCAAGTTTTAGTCCACTTAGTTCCCGAGCGACTGTCAACTGGCACCGTTAGAAAGTTAGCTCCAAAGCGCGTCGGCCCCTTCCAGATTATAAAGAAACTCGGTGATAATGATTTTGTCTTAGATTTACCTGCTGATAGGGGTGTCTCACCCATTTTTAATGTCTCGGATTTGACGATGTTTGTTTCGCCTCCACAAGAGTTGAATTCTTTGTCGTCTTCTCCTTCCACTCAAAATTCTTTGGGTTTGGGGAGTGGTAGTACGAATGATCTCTCTCCACCGGTCTCCACAGGTTTAACATCGCATGGTAAGTTGCCTTCTTTTATTCCCACTGCTGACATGTTTCCAAGGTTTCCCAAAACCTTTCTTATGCCAGACAGGATACTTGATGTTGAGCTGCTTACTACCACAGATGGTGCTACCCGCCACTTTCTCATCCGTTGGCGTGACTGCCCTCCTTCCGACGACTATTGGGTACTCGAGCCAGAGCTTCAAAAATTGGATGCCGCTATTCTCCGCCGCTATTCTCCGCCGCTATCTCTTGGACCACGCATCAGAGATATGTGATTTTGAGCGGGGGAGGATTGATGCCGCAACATCGCCTCTACTACTTGATGATGATCCGATTGCCGAGGCGCTACAACATAAAGACATTAGTAGCCATGATGACGCTAACAGAAGGCAACGTTACAACCTCCGTCAGCGGCGCGCTAATCCCACTTGAAGATTCATTTTAAAATCATGCTCTTAGTTACGTTATTTTTATTTATATTTTATATTTGAGAATATAAAATTATTCCATGCTTGTGTAATAATTTTATATTCATGTGTGGAATTATTTGTTTATTTCCTGCATTTAAAACATTTGTTGTGTAATTAACCACCCGGATGGATGAGATGTCATCTCCGTTTTGGACGGTTAAATGTGTGTTGGTAACTCCTATGTGTTTGTAACTCCTATGTGTCTGTA
Organism: Platanthera guangdongensis; assembly: GCA_039583875.1. NCBI lineage: Eukaryota > Viridiplantae > Streptophyta > Magnoliopsida > Asparagales > Orchidaceae > Platanthera > Platanthera guangdongensis. The sequence continues at coordinate 109,279,129 of CM077155.1, read as the reverse complement.
ACTCCTATTTAAGGAGAACCTGATGAATTGTAAATATACCTATTTTTGTGTACATTAATTTAGTTGTTTTCATTTATTTTTGTCGTTTTTACTTATTTTTATTCAATAAAATGCTCCTATTTTTGTAAATATTATACTAACTTAGTTTATTTTATTTTTCAGGAAAAATTGAAAATCTGCCAAAAAATTGACATGTCACGCCCGTGACATGTTGGTCACGCCCGTGACCAGGGCGTGACACGTCAAAATCCCGTGAATCAGCAATTTTTGAAGACCAAAGCTTGACACGCCCGTGGCACGCCCGTGTCACCCGAGACACGCCCGTGACCCATGCCCGTGACCATCCAGATCAACGAAATCGCGCTCAATGATCGTCGACCCAGCTGACACGCCCGTCGACACGCCCGTGTCACCCGACACGGGGCGTGACCCAAGCCCGTGTTCACTCAACTCGACACTTTCAGCTCGACATTCGTCGAGTGTCGACACCAGCCCGACACGCCCAGAGTCACGCCCGTGACCTGGGGCGTGACCTTTCCAGCTAACCCGACAAGACCTGCTCGAAGACTTTCGGCGCGCACCGCGCCCAGATCCACCTGCCTGTCACGCCCCCTGTCACGCCCGTGACCAAGGGCGTGACCACTGCGAGACCGCCACGTGTCCAGCCCGAAGTCAACTTTCCCGTCAAATCGCCGGCCGCCTTCCAAATAGTACTGTCACGCCCCCTGTCACGCCCGTGACCTAGGGCGTGACCCATGTAAATTTTTTCTATAAATTCAGAGCTGCTGCTTAGGATTTCTGTTCCCCTTTTGGGCACCATTTGTATAGGGGAAATGCTGCTGGATTGCTTCCAAGGCCCTTGTAAGGGATTTTCTCCCTCTCTCTCTTTTTTTTTGTATTAGCTTTGTAATCGTTTTTAGACTTAATAAAAATGTAGATATTTTTTCTCATTTCATGGTTTTGGAATGCATCCATGTGCCCCTCTCTTATACAATCTTATTTAGGCTTTGTTTTAACTTAGTTTTTTTTTTTCGTTCTTTTTTATATGCGTGTGTGTGTGTATGAGTGTAGTTCTTTACTTTTATGTTTCATTATTTCGTTTACTTTAGCTTAGTTTAGTGCTAGGATTTTTCTGCACTTTCATATCCATCCTTATAAACTATAAAAATGGTTATAAGATAGTTTTTGATCTTTCTTACTTACCTTTTCGTTATTTTTTGTAAACTTTTCATGCTTTTAACTTTTCTTCCACTTTTAGGCATTTTTATAGCATTATAAGAATGGATAAGTGTTATTTTGCTTTTTCGAACACTTGCATTTTCAATTTTATTGTCAAAACTTTTTCCTCTTTTAATTTTTTCGTTCTCTTTTTACGCATTTCTACCGCATTCTAGCGTTAGAAAATGTATTCGTTTTTATTTTTCGATCACTTTCATTCTGCATTTATTTGCAAACTTTTTCGCTCCGTTTATTTTTATTTTTGCTTTTATGCATTTCTACCGCATTTTAGCGGTAGAAATGCAGTTGTTTTCGATTTTCGGCAACTTAGTTTTTGCAATTTTTTATGTATGCGCATTTATTTCCGCCTACTCGTTAAGAGTTAAATGGCGCTTTGCTTTATTTCAATTCTGTCGTGTGTGTGAGTGTGTTTTATTTTCCTGTAGAGTGCGTGTGTTTTCATTTATGTCGAGAGAGAGTGTGTGTGCGTTGCATTTATTTTTGTCCTACTCGGTTGAGTAGGACCCGTATTTATTTTCTCCTACTCATTTGAGTAGGACTTGCGTGTGTGCATTTACTGCTTTCATTTCTCCCGCCCACGCAGTTGCGCCGGGACTCGCAATTTACTGCTTTCTTCAGTCCTACTCGTTTTGAGTAGGACTTGCAATTTTCAGCTTTCCTTACTGCTTTATTTTACTGCTTTCATTTCCTGCTTTCCATTTTCTGCTTTATTTACTGCTTTCCTCGCAAGCCGTCCCATTCCGATGAGTGGCTAATCGTTCTTAGGCCCTCGGCATCGAAGAGCATTGGGACAGATAAAGTAGCTTAAAATAATTAAAGGTCGTATCTTTCTAATTAATAATAGTACTTAAGGTTTGCCCGGGGTTAACGACGCGTAGGACCACATATCGATGTGTGGGCCCTATTTCCGTAGTCCATATGCTAGCTAGCCGAGAGGCCGTGCATATGGACCGATCACCCCTTGGCAAAGAGAGTTCCGCACTAACCCTCGAGAGAGGAGGGCGCGCCAACTCTACCGGATTGGGTTCCCCACCCAATAGCGGGGTTCTTAGCGTAATGCGGGCGTTAGAGGAATCCTTCGTCGGACTAACGTTCGGTCGAATAGTCTTAGCGTTCAGGTGAGCGATAGCCCTATAGCTAGGTGAGCTCATTTTAGTGGAACCTCCACGGCCAAGTCTCCGCCTTAATTAATTAGAAATTTAGGAGCTCTTTTTATTTAAAGTCTATTTTAGTTCAATTGTTTTTTTCGGTGCCATCGAGCTAAGCTCTTCATCGGCACCACCTTCATGCTTTCTTTTTATTGCTTTCATTTTCTTTCCCGCCATTTTCTGTATTTTATATAAAATATCCCGACAAGATAATTATCGGTAAAATAATAGTCCCCTCCAGGGAAGAGTAGAAATAATCGAACCGGACCCGAGAACAATACGACCTCGATATTCCACCCGGAATATCCTGTACTACTCACGATAGGTGCACTTGCCTCCTTTCGTTAAAACTCGATTTCTAAACCTTTTTATATCCAAAATAAATAAATAAATACGCGCGACCCGTTTTCTTAAATAATCACTTCGCCTTTTTCTCAAATAAAAAACCGTCGGGTCGCCGCGTGACCGCAAATAATTTGGAGTTTTAACCATCAAGTTTTGGCGCCGTTGCCGGGGAATTTTAGGTTCGTTATTTTAAACCCTGGAAATCTATTAATTTTACCTTATTTAAAAACAAAAAAAAAAACTATTTATAATAATACTATTAAAAAAAAACAAAAAAAAAACTACTTTAAAAAGAAAAAAACAAAAAAAAAACTTAGAAAATATATATATATCTTTTTTATCATATTATTATTATTTATAAAATATTTTTTTGAAATGACGTCATTTTTCTATAAATCCTAAAAAAAACCAAAAAATCTCAAAAACCTAAAAAAAAAACCAAAAAAATCTCAAAAATCTAAAAACAAACAAAAAAAAAAAACAAAAAACTCTAAAAACAAAAACCTAAAATCTAAAAAGTTCAAAAAAATGAAAAAAAAAAAAATCAAACATAAAAAAAAAAAAAAAACAGAGAAAAACTTAAAACTTAAAAAAAAAAAAAAAAACTCTTAAAAAACTAAAAACAAAAAATGAACTAAAAAAAAAAAAAATCTACTTAAAAACACCAAAAAAATAATAATACTAAATCTATATATATTTTATTTTATTTAACTTTGTTTTATTTCGTTTCATTTTGCTTCGGCGCGCTTTTCACTCTTGTGCGCGCTAGGGGATCACACATTTATCACGCAATGGTCGCTAAGGCCTTAGCTACCTTCGACTCCCCCCACGCACATGCCCCCCTACCGCCCGCAACCTTTTCGCCGAATTTTTCGTTTTTTTTTTTTTTTTTTTTTTTTTTTTTTTTGTTTTTTTTATTATTGTGTTGCTTCTTTTCTTTTTCTTCTAAATAATGCAGGGTTTCAACTTGGGCCTCCCGGACTCGTCTTAGGGAAGCTCCTACCCTCCCTTTTTCTTTTTGTACTTATTTGTATATTATCTGTTCCGCATACTTAGATTGCAACATTGGGGACAATGTTGGGTTTAAGTATGGGGGTATTTTCCTATTCTGCACTTTTTATATTCAGTACTTAACAAAAAAAAATAATACAAAAAAAAATGCAAAAATCAAAAAAAAATTTCAAAAAAATTTTAATTAAAAGAAAAAAAAAAAAAAAAAAAAAAAAAAAAAAAAAAAAAAAACTTCAAAACAAACAAAAAAAATTCTCTCTTCCCCCCTCATCTTCTTTTTTGTAAAAACTTGCGTCTTGCCTGCCCGCGACGGTCGACTCATCGAACCAACCATTCAAATAAGAGTCTGTTCGCGGGGCCGCAATCGAGTTTTTACTTTGCTTTTTTGTAAAAAATCTCTCTTTCCCCCCTATCTTCTTTGTAAATAACTCTTTTTTCTCTCCTCATTCTTGTAAATAATTTATCCTCATAAAACCATTAAAATAAAAAAAATTAGAAAAACCCAAAAACCCCAAAAAAATAAAAAATCTAAAAATCCTAAAAAGATAATAATTAAAACACAAAAAAAAAATATAAAAACTCTAAAAATTCCAAAAAAAAAATGTTTTGTTAAAATTATGTAACAAAATAATTCGAATATATCATATCTTAACTCTTTTTGCTTTCCAAAAATCTAGTTTCGAGTTAATTTATATGCGAATTTTAGTTATTCTTTGCTTACTATTCGTTTATTAATTAAGGTTCGATAGATTTAAGTGTCTGGGGTTAAGATTTAAAGAATTTTTTATGTCTTTTCCTTATAATAGGGAACTTGTTTTTCACCACCACTTCTAATTTTTATAAATAGAAGCTCGTTTTTTATGTTAGAAAATAACATCCATGGATTTCAATTATTTCTACTTCATGCTTTTAGAAACATTGGAACGTTCATTTTAAAAAGGTTGCTCTCAAAACTTTTTGATTAAAAGCTAGTTTTATTTTTGAAAAACTAAACCCACTTCCATTTTTTTCGTGTCTTAATTGACATGATTCCCCCCTATCCCTTAAAAGATCCTATGTCAATGGAATAAGATTTCGTTCCGTAAACATAGGCACCCAATAATTTTAAAAGATTATATAGGGAGTAAGAGGATAAAATTCATTACTCCTACAAATATACATTGGGTTATTTATTTATTATGAAGAAAGAAAAAATTTATTATGAGTTAGGAAAATAAGATTTCGTTTTCCTAACTATCCAAAAGAAAAAAAATTGGAGGTTCGAGAAAAAATTGCCTCGCCTCAATATCCAAGCCTTCTTCATAATCCACCAAACCACTTAGCCTATTTCAATGATTCTAGACTTAATTTAAAATTTTTTTGAGAGCATAATTTTTAAATTGCATTATTTCCTTTAACTTCTTTTTAGCCAAAGTTTTTTGTATAAATCCAATCCATCTTTGTTAAACTAACAAAAATAAATTTTTGCCTTCTATTTTATTTTATGTAGAAGTCTTTTTGAAACTCTTCCTCTATTCATAACATTTCATAAATTAGGATTTAATTCTTTAACCCCGGATGTTTATTTTGATCTTCCTTTTAATTAATTCAAGCGGTAGCTAAACTTAGGATCTCTTTTATTCCTTATAAGTTCATCTCCAACTTTTGCTCTGGAATAGCAAAAGCTTAAGTATGGGGGTATTTGATGAATTGTAAATATACCTATTTTTATGTACATTAATTTAGTTGTTTTCATTTATTTTGTCGTTTTTACTTATTTTTATTCAATAAAATGCTCCTATTTTGTAAATATTATACTAACTTAGTTTATTTTATTTTTCAGAAAAATTGAAAATCTGCCAAAAAATTGACATGTCACGCCCGTGACATGTTGGTCACGCCCGTGACCAGGGCGTGACACGTCAAAATCCCGTGAAATCTGCGAATTTTGAAGACCAAAGCTTGACACGCCCGTGGCACGCCCGTGTCACCCGAGACACGCCCGTGACCCATGCCCGTGACCATCCAGATCAACGAAATCGCGCTCAATGATCGTCGACCCAGCTGACACGCCCGTCGACACGCCCGTGTCACCCGACACGGGGCGTGACCCAAGCCCGTGTTCACTCAACTCGACACTTTCAGCTCGACATTCGTCGAGTGTCGACACCAGCCGACACGCCCAGAGTCACGCCCGTGACCTGGGGCGTGACCTTTCCAGCTAACCCGACAAGACCTGCTCGAAGACTTTCGGCGCGCACCGCGCCCAGATCCACCTGCCTGTCACGCCCCCTGTCACGCCCGTGACCAAGGGCGTGACCACTGCGAGACCGCCACGTGTCCAGCCCGAAGTCAACTTTCCCGTCAAATCGCCGGCCGCCTTCCAAATAGTACTGTCACGCCCCCTGTCACGCCCGTGACCTAGGGCGTGACCCATGTAAATTTTTTTCTATAAATTCAGAGCTGCTGCTTAGGATTTCTGTTCCCCTTTTGGGCACCATTTTGTATAGGGGAAATGCTGCTGGATTGCTTCCAAGGCCCTTGTAAGGGATTTTCTCCTCTCTCTCTTTTTTTTTGTATTAGCTTTGTAATCGTTTTTAGACTTAATAAAAATGTAGATTTTTTTCCCATTTCATGGTTTTGGAATGCATCCATGTGCCCCTCTCTTATACAATCTTATTTATGCTTTGTTTTAACTTAGTTTTTTTTCGTTCTTTTTTATATGCGTGTGTGTGTGTATGAGTGTAGTTCTTTACTTTTATGTTTTCATTATTTCGTTTACTTAGCTTAGTTTAGTGCTAGGATTTTTTCTGCACTTTCATATCCATCCTTATAAACTATAAAAATGGTTATAAAGATAGTTTTTGATCTTTCTTACTTAACCTTTTCGTTATTTTTGTAAAACTTTTCATGCTTTTAACTTTTCTTCCACTTTTTTAGGCATTTTTATAGCATTATAAGAATGGATAAGTTGTTATTTTGCTTTTTCGAACACTTGCATTTTCAATTTTATTGTCAAAAACTTTTTCCTCTTTTAATTTTTTCGTTCTCTTTTTACGCATTTCTACCGCATTCTAGCGGTAGAAATGTATTCGTTTTTATTTTTCGATCACTTTCATTCTGCATTTATTTGCAAACTTTTTCGCTCCGTTATTTTTATTTTTGCTTTTTATGCATTTCTACCGCATTTTAGCGGTAGAAATGCAGTTGTTTTCGATTTTTCGGCAACTTAGTTTTTGCAATTTTTTATGTATGCGCATTTATTTCCGCCTACTCGTTAAGAGTTAAATGGCGCTTTGCTTTATTTCAATTCTGTCGTGTGTGTGAGTGTGTTTTATTTTCCTGTAGAGTGCGTGTGTTTTCATTTATGTCGAGAGAGAGTGTGTGTGCGTTGCATTTATTTTGTCCTAACTCGGTTGAGTAGGACCCGTATTTATTTTCTCCTACTCATTTGAGTAGGACTTGCGTGTGTGCGTTTTACTGCTTTCATTTCTCCGCCCACGCAGTTGCGCCGGGACTCGCAATTTACTGCTTTCTTCAGTCCTACTGGTTTGAGTAGGACTTGCAATTTTCAGCTTTCCTTTACTGCTTTATTTTTACTGCTTTCATTTCCTGCTTTCCATTTTCTGCTTTATTTACTGCTTTCCTCGCAAGCCGTCCCATTCCGATGAGTGGCTAATCGTTCTTAGCCCTCGGCATCGAAGAGCATTGGGACAGATAAAGTAGCTTAAAATAATTAAAGGTCGTATCTTTCTAATTAATTAATAGTACTTAAGGTTTGCCCGGGGTAACGACGCGTTAGGACCACATATCGATGTGTGGGCCCTATTTCCGTAGTCATATGCTAGCTAGCCGAGAGGCCGTGCATATGGACCGATCACCCCTTGGCAAAGAGAGTTCCGCACTAACCCTCGAGAGAGGAGGCGCGCCAACTCTACCGGATTGGGTTCCCCACCCAATAGCGGGGTTCTTAGCGTAATGCGGGCGTTAAGAGGAATCCTTCGTCGGACTAACGTTCGGTCGAATAGTCTTAGCGTTCAGGTGAGCGATAGCCCTATAGCTAGGTGAGCTCATTTTAGTGGAACCTCCACGGCCAAGTCTCCGCCTTAATTAATTAGAAATTTAGGAGCTCTTTTATTTAAAGTCTATTTTAGTTCAATTGTTTTTTTCGGTGCCATCGAGCTAAGCTCTTCATCGGCACCACCTTCATGCTTTCTTTTTTATTGCTTTCATTTTCTTTCCGCCATTTTCTGTATTTTTATATAAAATATCCCGACAAGATAATTATCGGTAAAATAATAGTCCCCTCCAGGGAAGAGTAGAAATAATCGAACCGGACCCGAGAACAATACGACCTCGATATTCCACCCGGAATATCCTGTACTACTCACGATAGGTGCACTTGCCTCCTTTCGTTTAAAACTCGATTTCTAAACCCTTTTTAATATCCAAAATAAATAAATAAATACGCGCGACCCTTTTCTTAAATAAATTCACTTCCGCCTTTTTCTCAAATCAAACCGCCGGGTCGCCGCGTGACCGTAATAATTTTGGAGTTTTAACCATCAAGACCTCTTTATCAGAATTAATAGACAAGAAGAATTTGAATCCTAAAAAAACTCCCAAAGGAGAATTTGGCCAAGGCATTCCTCCTAGCCGCCGCACCCCCTTGTGGTGTGAAACCATCCCTTGCTTCCTCCACCCCTCTTCGGTGCGACTCCGGCGTGGATTCCTTCGGTGCGACTCCAAGGAAGAAGGTTGCAGCCCATTCGATGTGACGCCGTTGGATTTGTGGAGAGAGTGAGTCTCCCACCATATCCTGTGTGCACGGTGAATTCGGGTGGGGTAAACCTTTCCCCTCTCTTTGTGCTTACGCTCTTAGATTTGTGGAAGGTGAACCATCGTGTTCTCCATGGATTTAAATTTTAATCCCTTACAAATCTTTGATTAGAAAACATTATTGTTCTTGTTTCCATTTTCCGGACCGGGTAGGTCCATTTTGCTTGAGCGGATCTTGGCCTATATCCTTGATCTTTCTCTCAAAAGGATTTGCAACCTTCGCGTTAACTTTGTGAACGATCCGACTCTTTTTTCATCGCTGTTTTAGAGTCGATCATTCTCCGAATGTGTTTATGTTTTGTGCACGAAACGATCAAGTATAAAGGTGATAGATGCTTGTGTAGGTGCGGCGGATCTAGAGTGTGTTGTTGGCGAACTAGAGCCTTCTCTCATGTAGCTTTCCGTTAGCGACATACGCTACACCAACAAGACTACTCGAGAACAAATACTCGAGAACTACAAGACTACTCGAGAACAACTACTCGAGAACTACAAGTCTACTCGAGAACAACTACTTGAGAACTACAAGACTACTCGAGAAATGAAGGGGTCAAAACTCTCGAGTACAATACACAATTTTCTCTCGAGAACAAGGTTGTCTACCTCGAGTACTAAGCAGGACAAATTTCAAAAGTTCAGATTTGAACAGCATTCCAGGATAAACTGTCGACTCTACGAATTTAATAGTGAAAACAACACTAGAATATGACGCACCATTCTTGAGACATAAATATCACATGCTTACACAAGAAAAAACCATCTCAAAGATCCAAGCGTGTGCCGAGACTCCAAAATGCTAGGATTGAAATGAAACTGGACAAAACCAAAATCTCAAACATCATCCTCTCAATCAAGGAAAACATTCAATCCAATCAAAAATCCCAAAATCTGGTCAAGCAGACCCAACGGATGGGAAAACGCACAAATGGTGCAGCGCCGTCAACAAGACGTTAAAAGTAACGCCACAACATCATAAATATGACGATGCCCATTCAAATAAATCATCAAAAAAATCGGAGGCGTTACACCGGTGCGCTCCACGACGACGAACTTGGGCGCACATACCCATGTTCTAACATCTCTTGAAGTTGAACTTTCAGTTCCGCCATCTCCTTAGGTACAAACCGATATGTAGAGCGTGACACAGGTTTATCACCTGGCACTAGCTTAGAGGTGAAGTCGATCTCTCACTGAGGCGGGGCCTCAGGGAGATTTTTAGGGGATGCATCAGGAAACTCAGAAAACTACCCACCTTATGATTGCAATCGATGTGTGCACATTGCTCCGAGTGTCGGTTCATACCAAATATCACGAAGAACTCCACTATCGGTGGTCGTGACATTTGCAAGTCAAACTCTTGACTCCCAATCCGTATCTTTATGCAACACACTATATCCACGCACAGTGAACACCCAAGAGGCAACAACACATCCAATTTGTCCCTTGCCATCGAAGAAGGTACTCCGATGCGCAATACAAATCCTTCGGACAAAAAGGAATGCAAAGCTCCCGTATCGAACATTGCTTTCGTCGGATAACAGATAATCAAAACAAAGCCTAGCACATGCAGCCATAAGCTAACACGCAAAAGGAAACAAATATATAAAGCTAATCTGTTTTTAATTAACTCATACATGTCACCACGTCTGTTTGCTTTATGGCCTCCTGAAGGTCATGATTGTACACTTTGGGTTGAGCTGGAGTATAGCGAGATACGGTTGGCTCCACCGCTTTCCCTTTTTCCTCGTGTGTTGCTCCAGGCTTCCTCTTGGACTTTGGACGTCTGCTCCAGCACTCTCGGGCAAAATGCCCCGGCTTCCCACAGTTGTAACATGCACCCGGGGTTCGTCCTGTAGTTTCCCCAGATGTAACAGAAGAAGGGGCTAGACCCAATGTCCTAGCTTTCATATACCACTTACGGAACACAGATTTTGAGGAGTTCGGCATTTTGAACTCCGTCTTCTTTATACTCAAGTATTTCTGTGCATCATCCCAACAATCTCGGCAAGGTGCCCTTCCTTGCCACAGGTATGACAAGCGTAATAAGCTTTTCTAGTAGATGTTCTAGCCCTCTTTTTTTAGCATTCTGCAGTATGCAGCCTTTAAAAGTCATGCATGGTTCGGTACCCGACATACTGGCACTTGTTGGGCTTTCCCCAAATCTACTTCCAAATATCCAAACGACTTCACCAAAGCTCAGAATCCCAATAAACTTTTGTCCCAACAATAAGACTCGTAGCTCGCCACACAAACCATTATAAAATCTATCGCCTATAGACTGCTCGTTCTCCAACTCAAAGCCTGGGTAGCGCCTTATCATAAGAAATGCATGCAAATATTCATTAACTGAGTGCGCTCCCTGCTCTAAAAGAATGTTCAACTGCTGACCCGATGGTCTTCTAAATGCCATTTGCTCCAACACACCACCCGGTGTTGAAGCCACCTCAAGGACAAAGGGTTGCACATTCCTTCCTTGTTGCGCATTAGTCACAGCGAACACCGCTTCAACTACCCTTCTAATGGTTTTAACAGAAGGAGGGGTCTCAGGCACGTTGTTGGGTGCACTGTAAAGCCCCCGGTTTTTCTTTGTTTTGTTTGATCTTGGATTGGCGTTATGATGACGCATTTTCCGGCCTTTCGCCGTTGTAGAGCGTGGTCTTAGCTCTTTAGGTTCCTGGTGTAGCCTGGTTGTAGCCTGTTGGCAATTTTCCCCAGCTAGCCGGAGTCTCCTTTGGTGACTCGGTTGGGCCTCTTAGGGAAATGCTTGTGTTTTGGCTTCGGGAGGTGTTAGCCCGAGTGTGCGATCGTCGGATGTTGTTTTCGACCTCACCGTTGTTTTCGTAGCTTGGGAGTTTAGCTACGGTGCAAGTTTTGGTCGAAATCCGGGATCGTTTGCTTTCGCGTCGTTTCGGCGTTTGTTCTGTTAGCTGAAATGTTTGTAATGTTTGTTGTGCTGTGCGTGCCTGGTGTGGCCGAGCTAGTAGGCTGGTGCCTTGTCTCTTGTTTGCTAGGTGTTAGCAGGTTTCTTTTTCTGTGTAAGTTTGGGTGACACGGTGTAACAATCCCATCCGTTCATATGGTATATTCTAGAAGGTCCGGCCGGGGCCCCACAGGATATATCACAAAACAGTCGGTGAAGGTACATGATGATACCAGAGTCGCGCATCGCACCTATCACACATCATTCTAGCGGAAGCCTAGACTACAACTGGAACTCCTCATGAATGTCCAAACATAAAACTCTATATTTTATATCATATAGGAATGTCTTAAAGAGTTGGCCTTATGGCCTTACATGGCTTTCAAACAGTGGCCTAAACAAATGGGCGCGCAGGCCGGCCACAAGAAAAGAAAACACACAACAACACAGATAGCCTTTGAGGGCTAGCAGCAGTAGCAGCAACAACAGCAGGCACATCAACCTCTACGCGTCCCGCTCGGCTCTCCTGCACCTGTACAGGGACAATCCACCCAACGGTGGCAAACAAAAGCAACGGTCAGCATTCAGCTGACCAAATTATAACGACCCTACCCCTTCTCTCGGGGCAGCGGTATTTTTCCCTGCAGGCAAAGCAAATCACAAGTATGGCAAGATATATCTGTTGGATCCGGAGGCCAACCTTAGAGGGGGGGGGGGTGAATAAGGTTTTATAAATTTCGCTTGAATAAACGGAATCTTAACGTAAACCACACCACAAGTGAAGATTTTAAACACAAGTATTAAATTCAATAACAATCAATTTCATACAAGTACAAGATGAATGTTTTACAGTACGATCTTCATGACGTCGAAGATCAAAGACGAAGAGAAGAAAACTTTGGGTTTTCTATACCGACCCAAAACCCGGACCGGTTGGCTCTCTCACTTTCTCCCCGAAAGGTCTTAGAGCCGCTCTTCACCTCCACACCCGGAAGGGTCTTAGAGCACCGCTAGATCCCCGATCTAGACGCCCCAAATCCCGGGACGATTTTCCACGGAATCCAACCCGGATCCCGACGACCTTCCCCGGTCGATTTCCCTTACCACTTACAACAATAGAAGAAGAAAAAGATACAAAAAGAGATTACAAAATATATTCGTTAAAGTTTAGGTTCTCCCTCTTGAGAAGTTCTCCGGATAGATCTACGGCCGGTGCTTGTGATCTTCGATGGAAAGCACCCGGTCGCTAGACGTAGACGATGCGAAGCCTTGATCGCCGGAGTTCTTCGATCTCGAACGGGAGGAAGAAGCCTTGCTTTTTCTTTGACGAAGACGAGTAGAACGGACGTAGGAAGACGGCCGAACATAGTATTCCTGGAGCACTTCGTCAAAAATCTCTGGAGGCTTAGGTCTTGAGGAAACGGCGCTGCTTTTTATACGTCTTGGAGAAAATAGACTACCGCCTGCGATAACTCTATCGCCGGGCGGTAGGTTCGCGCGTAACGCCTGCCAGCTGTCTCCACACGTCTCCCGAAACGGCAACTATAACTGCTCATTAAGGAAACTGCCGTTTCAAGAGAGCTATCGCCGGGCGGTAATGGTTACCGCGTAACGCCTGCCAGCTGTCTCCACACGTCTCCCGAAACGGCAACTATAGCTGCTCATTAAGGAAACTGCCGTTTCAAGAGAGCTATCACCGGGCGATAAAGGTTACCCCGCCCAGTCAGAGCGATAGCGCCATTTCGCCAAATAATTCTACCGCCTGCGATAAGACTATCGCCTGAGCGGTAGGTACCATCGTCGACGATCGTCCACTCGATGCACGTCGACCGGATACCGCCGGCGGTAGCGTCCTGTCGCCGGGCGGTAGCTTTTGATTGTCGACGATCCTTCCTTAGCTGATAAATGGGCTGTCGACCATCGAACCGATATGCGTCGATCGAGATGGTTACCGCGCTGCGATAAGGTTGTCGCCGGGCGGTAGTAACCTTTTGAAGCTCTTCTCCTTTCCTTTCACCTATCAGCCTGCACACTCTATCACACAACCAATCTCATCAAATACAAGCAGGGAGTTGATATTCTCAAACCTAAGGAGTGTGAAACCATGTTCCAACAAACTCCCCCTTTTGATAATATCAATCCCGTTCATGATAAACCAAAATCAAGTAGATAGAGTGCCAGAATAGATGTATGTAGCAACGTATAACAGTATAAAGTAGAGTATCAGAGTAAAATGAACGTAGAACAGTATAAAGTAGAGTATCAGAGTAAAATGATATTGAACAAATAAGCAATACACACCTATATCGATCCCGTTCAATCCTGTTCTATCCTACTACATACTCCCCCTATCGGTGGTACGCTCCCCTATCTATGAGCACACACACACCTCAATACGCTCCCCCTATCATGAACACTACCTCCAATACCTTCTCCCCCTTTGATAATATCAAAAGAATGGGCGAGGCCAACCGACCAAGGAGGATGAAAATTGTAGGCGAGAGATAACGTAATATAGACCTACAAAGCACTTGAAATCAGAGAATTGTAAAACAGGGTCAAAATCAGGAGCAAACGCTAATCAGAGTGAAGAAAATGGACTATATGCACGAGACATAGCACACATCAAGTATGACATGAATGTTTGCAGGGTTTAGATAAATAGAGAGAAAAATAGGCAAACACAAATATCGTCATGAGAGAAAAAAAATGTGCCAGTACGTATTGTGCGAAAAGCATCGAATGTAGTTGAGGTCCAATTCTTATGCGCGGAAGATTTAAATAAGATAATGACATGTGCACGTGTAGCACCAAGAGACAAAACATTCAATAGAGATATCAGGCAGACATGTTTTATATCAAGCAAACTAATGATGCTAACACCAAAGAGATATAGTGAAAAATCACGTCACATGACATAGTGCGGCATAAAGAAATTAAATCAAGGGCACAAATCATAAAGTGTAGTCCATGCACAAGATCGAAACGACTTTGTAATCCAAGGTGCTCACCCTCACAACGCTTATGAAGACTTATCAGGAGGGATGAGTAGTGCTTGGGGGGTCTGTAAGCGGGATTTGATGGCCATCATTTTATTTTGGAGTTAGGCCATCAACTTTATACATAATCAAAGCAGAACAAGACCCCAAGTCAATCGAAATCTACCCACATAGGTAGATCCACTTTAACTTGTTTACATTGGACATATGCCTTTCTAGTTTTGGCCCAAAAATTTAATTAGCATAGACACGCGCAATTTGATTTCATGACATTGATTGTTCAAGATATATCAGATATGTTAAAGTTAGTGTCACGATTTATAGCATGTCAGCTTATTATCTCAGGTTGAGTGCATGATCAAGTGGTGTGTGAGAGGTGTAATCATTATCGTAAATAAATCCTCACACATACTTAGAGGCATAGACAACGTACACCCACATTAATTTTCGCACTCAATAGCTAGACAAAAATTTAACTTCGCTCATCATGACAGGATACCAATGTGCCGTACAAATTGACAAAAAGATTAGCAAACATTGTATATACTTGAAAATATACCACGACTCGGTCATATGAGCCCCAAACCAACTAGTCAGTTTTTTTTTTTGAATTTTTGAAAACAATTTTAGCCACAACCAGGGAACAACCAAAAACAACACGAGCAGGGAAAAAAAAAACGAACAGTACATATGTTTTTTTTTTTTTTTTTTTTTGGTGTTACAACTTTGAACAGAACAAACATGAAACCAAAAAAAACAAAACTACAAACACAAGAAAAAAATATAACAAAAATTAGGACGATAAATCAAGAATCCCAAGTTCGAGTCGTAGAAGCGAAAAACGAGCATCCGGAAGCGGTTTAGTAAGAATGTCCGCGAGTTGATCATCGGTCCCAATAAAGACGACACTCACATTCTCTTTCTTAATGTGGTCGCGAATAAAGTGATGTCGAACGTCTATGTGTTTGGACCGAGAGTGATGCACCGGATTATACGTTAAGTCTATCGCACTCTTGTTGTCGCACCTAAGTGTAATGTTGCGAAAAGAAAGACCAAAGTCTTCTAAAGTTTGCGACATCCAAAGTGCCTGTGCACAGCAACTTCCTAAGGCGATATACTCGGCTTCGGCGGTCAAAAGAGCCACCGAGTTTTGCTTACGACTCGACCACGAGACAAGTGCCGGGCCTAAAAAATGACAAGTACCGCTAGTGCTCTTGCGGTCAAGAGAGCAACCGGCATAATCGGAGTCAGAATATCCATGAAGGGTAAAATCATCCGAGTGAGGGTACCACAACCCGAGGTGTTGCGTGCCACGGAGATAGCGAAAAATATGTTTTACCGCTTTAAAGTGAGACTCCCTAGGGTCAGCTTGAAAACGGGCACACATACCTACCGCAAACGTGATATCGGGCCGTGACGCACTCAAGTATAACAGAGATCCAATCATGCCCCGAAACATTGTTTGATCCACAGAGATTCCACTCTCGTCTTTTCCTAATTTAAGGGACGCACTCATCGGAGTTTTGACTTGTTTTAAAGACTCAAAACCAAAACGTACAAGCATATCTTTTATATATTTGGATTGATTTATGAAAATTCCGTCTGGTCGTTGAGAAATTTGAAATCCTAAAAAATAATTGAGTTCTCCCACAAGGCTCATTTCAAATTCAGATTTCATTAAACTCACAATCTCTTCAACCAACCTCTCATTAGTCGCTCCAAAAATAATATCGTCAACGTAAATTTGGAGGATAACGAGATCCGAATTTTTGGCTTGAACAAAGAGAGTTGTGTCCGCACTACCCATCTTGAACCCATGATCTAAGAGGAACCTAGTTAGCCTATCATACCAAGCACGGGGTGCTTGTTTCAATCCATACAAGGCCTTTACTAATCTGTACACATGATGAGGGTGGGCGGCATTTAGGAAACCGGGTGGTTGCTCGACATACACTTCTTCTTTTATATAACCATTTAAAAATGCGCTCTTAACGTCCATTTGAAACAACTTTATTTTCTTATGGCTTGCGAATGCCAAAAACATTCGAATGGACTCAAGACGAGCAACCGGTGCAAAAGACTCCTCAAAATCCACACCCTCAATTTGTGAATATCCTTGTGCTACCAACCGAGCTTTATTCCTCGTGATCCTAGACTCACCATCAAGTTTATTCTTGAACACCCACTTTAAACCAATCACGGGATGGTTGTCCGGACGATCAACTAGAATCCAAACTTTGCTACGCTCGAATTGGCTCAATTCCTCATTCATGGCAAGGAACCATGATTCATCTTGAAGAGCCTCGGACACGTTTTTGGGCTCAATATCCGATAGAAAGCATAAGTTGGAGAACGCCTCATGAAAAGCAGATCGAGTTCTAACTCCATGGGATGGTTCTCCAATAACTAGATCACGAGGATGTTGTTTCGTAAACGTTAGATCCTTAGGAGGCACATATGCGTGCGACTCACTCTCCTCGTTACTCTCAACCGGAACACTCTCCTCAACCTCTTCTTCGGACAACCTAGGCTCACTAGATGGTGGACTCTCATCAAAATGCACATGAGCCGATTCTTCAACCACTAAGGTTCTCTTATTATAAATCCTATAGGCTCGACTTTTGCTAGAATATCCTAAGAATATGCCTAGATCGAATTTTTCGTCGAATTTTCCTAAGAGATCCTTAGTGTTCAGAATATAGCATGGGCACCCAAAAACTCTAAAGTACGAGACGGAGGGTTTTCTATCAAAGTAGAGCTCGTAAGGGGTTCGCTTAAGAAGTGGGCGAAGCATGACACGGTTCATCACGTAGCTTGCCGTGTTGACCGCTTCGGCCCAAAACGATCGAGGTAAGCTGAACTCCGCGAGCATCGTACGTGCTAGCTCTTGAAGTGTGCGATTCTTTCTTTCTACCACTCCATTCTGTTGAGGCGTGCGAGGAGCGGAGAATTCGTGCTTAATCCCTAAAGTCTCACACAACTTCGAAAAATCCTCATTCTCAAACTCTCCACCGTGATCTGATCTGATACACTTAATGTTTAGTTCTTTCTCATTTTGAATACGCGTGCATAAAGTAGAGAATTCCCTAAACGTGTCAGATTTGTTGGCAAGAAATATTGTCCAACAATAACGAGAAAAGTCGTCTATGATGACGAATGTATATCGCTTTCCTCCTAGGCTACATGTGGAAAGCGGTCCAAACAAATCCATGTGCAAGAGTTCTAACGGTCTAGAGGTGGAAATCTCTGTTTTACTTTTAAACGAGTTTTTGACAAATTTTCCCTTTTGACAAGGCCCACACATAACGTTAAAACTACCGCTTAGAGACGGAATTCCTCTAACAAGTTTCTTTCTAGATAACTTAATAATTAGCTTGCTACCCGAGTGTCCTAATCTCCTATGCCAAAGGTCTAGTTCTTCATTCTTAGTTACTAGGCATTTTAGATTGGACGAAGAGAAATCATCAAAATTAACTGTGTACACATTGCGATTTCTATGGGCTACAAGCAATACATTAGAGGTTTTAGCATCAATGAGTTTGCACGTGTTCGATGATGATTCAAAAATAACATCTATACCTTTATCTCCTAGTTGACTTACAGAAATAAGGTTATGTTTTAAACCATCAACAAACAGCACATTTGAAATAGAGAAAAACTTGTTACCTATTGTGCCGATTCCCAGAATTCTTCCTTTACCATTATCTCCAAACGTGACCACTCCACCTCTCTTCTTTTCCAGGCTAAGGAACTTATCTTTATCACCCGTCATGTGCTTGGAGCAACCAGAGTCCAAGTACCACACGTTCTTTGTGTCCCTTGCCTGCCAACATACCTAAAAAGGAGATGAGAGTAAAGATCTGGTTACCCAAGTTGTTCCACCTATTTTATAGGTAGTAGACTTTGGTAGCCAGACTTGCGCGTTTTGTTTAGCACCTTTCCTCCCGCAAGAGCTTGAAGCATGTCCGAACTTATTACAGTTGGCACATAGAGCATAAGCTGAGGAAATGACTTTCACCACCTCACTCGATCTCTTGCTAGAGGAAGGAGATAATGTATTCAGATTTTTGATCTTATTTGTTGACTTAGGCGTGGACAGAGTGCTATAGTCCTCCAATGGTGATGATGGACTTACATAGCCGATGCCAAACTTTCCTGACCCATGACACTGTGCGCCCAATAGCATGTTTAGAGATTTTTGGCCAACACCAAATTTTTGAACCGCACAGTTGAGATCATGGATCCTCGCTTTTAGAGCGGTGTTCTCAGTTACTAACATCCCACATCGATTAGCAAACTGTTTCTTTCCTTCCTCAACTTTAGCAAGGGAGATATGAAGCTTCTTCTCCAAGACATTCTTCTCATTTTTGAGAGATACTAGTCTCAAGGATGTCTTGGAGAGACTTGCTTTACCCTCCTCGATGGATGCTACCAAGTGAGGACATTCAAGGCATTCCACCTTCTCTTTCCCAATTTTAATTACTTCTTTCTTCAGCTTTTCTAAACTCTTGTTTAGACGTTTATTTTCAGCTTCTTAAGGAATTTTTCTTAGATGTTACTTCTTCTAACCTACCAACTACACGATCATAAATCTCAAGTAATTCAGAGTAAGTAGGAGGAGTTACCTCAGTGTCGCTTTGGACACTGGACTCAGCATCAGATTCAGATTCCTCTTGACTTTTTCCCATGAGGCACAGATTTGCTTCGTTGTCACTTCCCGAGTCGGTGCTACTCGAATCTTCCGATCCATCCTCATCCCAGGTCAGAGCCTTCAGTACTTTCTTCTTCCCTTTATACTTGTTGTCCTTTCCTTTCTCTTCCTTCTGGAGTCTTGGACAGTCTCTTTTTAGATGTCCCAGCTTGTGACAATGAAAGCATTCAGGCTGATACTTTTCATCATCGCTATCGGTCTCCTTTACCGACTTGTTCCACTTCCTACCCTCTTCAACTCCCTTCTTCAGAAACCGTTTGAACTTCCCTTGTTTTCTGGGGTTCTTCATGAATTTTTTGAATTCCCTTACATAGAGACTTTCCTCTTCATCTTCTTCAGAGAAATCAGATGTTTTCCCAGCTTTTGAAGCCTTCAAAGCCAATCCCTTTTTCTTCATTTCCTTGGGATATTCCTCGGCTTGTATCTTCAGTTCCACTTCATGAGTCTTCAGGTTTCCGATAAGACTCTCAATCTCCAAGGCGCTGATTTCATGAGATTCAGCGATAGCAGTCACCTTGGGGTTGAAGCGGGGAGGTAGAGATCGCAGTATCTTCCTCACTAGATCACCATTTGGAAAGTTCTTTCCAAGAGATCTTGATGCGTTGACGATCTTGGTGAACCTTGTGTACATGCTGTCAACATCTTCATCGATCTCCATCCGGAACTGTTCATACTCGGATTCAAGCCGAAACAGCTTTGATTCTTTCACCTGCGAGGTACCCTCATGAGTAAGTTCAAGAAGTCGCCAAATATCAAAGGCAGTTTCGCAGTTACATATTCTATTAAATTCCGTCTTATCTAACGCACAGAATAGAGAGTTCATAGCCTTGGCGTTATTAGTACACCTAAGCTTGTCCGCATCGTCCCACTTATCGCGCGGTTTTTCAAAAATGACTTCTCCAACCGTGGTAGTGGGTGTGGTGTACTTAGTCTCTATCATGGCCCATACGTCCATGCTTTGCGTCATCAGAAAGATTTTCATCCTTGTCCTCCAGTGACTATAGTCACTACCCATAAAGAGTGGAGGACGACTCACACCTTGTCCCTCAGTGAAAGCATGCACTGGGTTGGCCATCTTACTTCAGGTGGTTAAGCCTATTCGAAGTAACCCCCTCTGATACCACTTGTTGGATCCGGAGGCCAACCTTAGAGGGGGGGGGGGGTGAATAAGGTTTTATAAATTTCGCTTGAATAAACGGAATCTTAACGTAAACCACACCACAAGTGAAGATTTTAAACACAAGTATTAAATTCAATAACAATCAATTTCATACAAGTACAAGATGAATGTTTTACAGTACGATCTTCATGACGTCGAAGATCAAAGACGAAGAGAAGAAAACTTTGGGTTTTCTATACCGACCCAAAACCCGGACCGGTTGGCTCTCTCACTTTCTCCCCGAAAGGTCTTAGAGCCGCTCTTCACCTCCACACCTGGAAGGGTCTTAGAGCACCGCTAGATCCCCGATCTAGACGCCCCAAATCCCGGGACGATTTTCCACGGAATCCAACCCGGATCCCGACGACCTTCCCTGGTCGATTTCCCTTACCACTTACAATAATAGAAGAAGAAAAAGATACAAAAAGAGATTACAAAATATATTCGTTAAAGTTTAGGTTCTCCCTCTTGAGAAGTTCTCCGGATAGATCTACGGCCGGTGCTTGTGATCTTCGATGGAAAGCACCCGGTCGCTAGACGTAGACGATGCGAAGCCTTGATCGCCGGAGTTCTTCGATCTCGAACGGGAGGAAGAAGCCTTGCTTTTTCTTTGACGAAGACGAGTAGAACGGACGTAGGAAGACGACCGAACTTAGTATTCCTGGAGCACTTCGTCAATAATCTCTGGAGGCTTAGGTCTTGAGGAAACGGCGCTGCTTTTTATACGTCTTGGAGAAAATAGACTACCGCCTGCGATAACTCTATCGCCGGGCGGTAGGTTCGCGCGTAACGCCTGCCAGCTGTCTCCACACGTCTCCCGAAACGGCAACTATAACTGCTCATTAAGGAAACTGCCGTTTCAAGAGAGCTATCGCCGGGCGGTAATGGTTACCGCGTAACGCCTGCCAGCTGTCTCCACACGTCTCCCGAAACGGCAACTATAGCTGCTCATTAAGGAAACTGCAGTTTCAAGAGAGCTATCGCCGGGCGGTAAAGGTTACCGCGCCCAGTCAGAGCGATAGCGCCATTTCGCCAAATAATTCTACCGCCTGCGATAAGACTATCTCCTGAGCGGTAGGTACCATCGTCGACGATCGTCCCCTCGATGCACGTCGAACGGATACCGCCGGCGGTAGCGTCCTGTCGCCGGGCGGTAGCTTTTGATTGTCGACGATCCTTCCTTAGCTGATAAATGGGCTGTCGACCATCGAACCGATATGCGTCGATCGAGATGGTTACCGCGCTGCGATAAGGTTGTCGCCGGGCGGTAGTAACCTTTTGAAGCTCTTCTCCTTTCCTTTCACCTATCAGCCTGCACACTCTATCACACAACCAGTCTCATCAAATACAAGCAGGGAGTTGATATTCTCAAACCTAAGGAGTGTGAAACCATGTTCCAACAATATCATCAAAATGTGCTTTCACGCACACAAGCCATCACAACTGTTCGCCACCCGGCCCAACGGTCCGTGCACTCAGGGCACATTCTTGGTGTTCTGGAAACTCTCTTGCCCACCACCGTATCAGGGTCCTAGCCCAACGGTAAATCACTTGAGCATTTACTCCGTGGCGTGCAGCCGGAGTTAGTCTTCCTACACTGGGATGGCCCGTAGCCCCCCATTGTGTCATGGCGCGCAGGCCGAAGACTCTTGCTATGCGCTACAACAGACCGCACTTTTTGGTCTCACGTCGCACGGACATAGAGCTGGTCGGATCCTCCACTCCCCGTTGCTCAAATCGCCTTACCTTCTCTGAGTACATCGTACTCATGGCTATATCAAAGGCGCGGGTCGGTCTCACCAATCCTGTTCTTGACATTCAAGCCTGGGCATGTCTCTATACCCATTTTTCTCACAGCAACAGCGGGTCTTTCCTGGGGACAACAGTACTTCCTGTGACTATCTCCACAGGTGGACACCGCACAAGCACAAATGTCAGGGGTCTTTCCTAGCTATCATGCCAGTACTTCCTGTTACTCGCTTCACAGGTGGACACCCTACGACATCAAGCAACACAAAGGGTCTTTCCTGTTCCCACCAGTACTTCCTGTGCCTCATTCACAGGTTGGACCCAAAAACAGTACATGGCTATTTTCCTGGGCTACCACCCCAGTACTTCCTGCTACTCCTTTTCGCAGGCATAACCCGTAGACTCCTTACACTACACGTTATCACGGAGTCTTCTCCGGTTCGTTTGCAACATCACCAATCCAGACCAACCTGTCCAGATGAGTTTCACACAGCATGCCTATTTCGTACTCCATTTCCGGATCTATATGCTAACAAAGGGGATTTCAAGCATCCACCCAAAGATTTCCAATATCAGCCACCTCTTGGTGGGGGAAATCACAAAGCTATGCCAAAAAGAAGCCTTCACATGGCTATGAAGAAAAGTCGTTACCCTTGCCGACCGCTTCGGTGCCATGACCTCCAAGCTAGCTTGCAAGACTCGCAAGAGCGTTTACTCCGCAACGACGGCTTCAGATTTCTCATCGATAACCAGCAGCACCACCAGCAGCAGCCCCCTTTCCTTCTTCCTCCTCCTTTCTCTCTCTCTTTCTCTCTCTTGAAGAAAGATGAAGGCCAAATCAAAATGAGAATTACTTCTCAGTTTTCGGCCTTTAAGAAAAAGAGGAAGAAGCTTCAGCCCTTGGATCCCAGCTGAAGGAATGGACGGCCACGATTTTGCCAAACCATAGATTTTGACCCGACACGGCCTCCGACACGGCCGTGTCCCAGGCCGTGTGCCTCAAGCGGTGGTCAACCGACTTATCCAAACCAGTGACACGCCCATGGGACACGCCCGTGTCATGGGCCGTGTCACCAACACGCCTTCAGACACGCCCGTGTCTGTGGCCGTGTGCCTGGGTGAAAAAAATCCCAAAACTTCCCGAGACTTCACACGGCCTGTGACACGCCCGTGTCCCAGGCCGTGTGCCCAGACACGGTACAAAGACACGCCCTGTCGAAATCCTTCGGCGGGCTGAGTTCGTCGACCTGATTTGACACGCCCTGTGACATGCCCGTGTCACAGGCTGTGTTCAACACTCTACACTCACTTCTCGACACTCGACGATCGTCGAGTAACAATCGTCGAGCACACGACACGGCCTTGGACACGCCCGTGTCCTGGGCCGTGTGCCTCCTCTCGACACATCGTCGAGAGAAAAATCGTCGAGACAAAGGCCGATCGTCGACACAACCTCAACACGCCCTGCGACACGCCCGTGTCGCAGGCCGTGTCATCGGACACGCCCTGGGACACGCCCGTGTCCCAGGCCGTGTCACCCAAAATTTCCTGTTTCAAAAATTTGGGCTGTTACACACGGCCTGGGTCACGGCCGTGACCCAGGGCGTGTCGTGCTCGGGTAGAGCTCCCGTTTCTCTGGTCGACGAATTTTTGGTCGACGGGGTTTTTGTAGGAACACGGCCTGTGACACGGGCGTGTCACAGGGCGTGTCCCCCTTCGTCGAGCTGCGCTCGATGGTCGTCAGGTGGTGTTTTAGTGAGAACATGGCCGTGTCACGGGCGTGTCGTATCGGACACGGGCGTGACACGGGGCGTGTCTCTTTGTTCGACGATCGGCGCTCCACGATCGTCGAGTGGTGTTTGAGTTGGTACACGGCCTGTGACACGGGCGTGTCACAGGGCGTGTCACCTGTTTTGTCGAGCTGAGATCGACGATCGTCGAGTGGGTAGGTGTGTGAGTACACGCCCCGTGACACGGGCGTGTCGGGCCGTGTCACGGGCGTGTCGGGGGCGTGTCCCGTGTTTTCGTCGAGTGGAGATCGACGTTCGTCGAGTGTGTTAGTACACGCCCCGTGACACGGGCGTGTCGGGCCGTGTCTGGGGCGTGTTTCGTACTTTTTTTTTCCTGAGAGCAACTTTTGTTGCCGTGAACCGTTTTTCCTCCCAATTTTCATCGTTCCCGAGTCTGGAGAGCTTCCAGCGGAAGGGTTTTGAGAGGAGGCGGTGGTTGTTTTGGCCGGCGATTTCGGGAGGGTTAGAGCCCGTTTTTTCTCGTGTGATAGCGGATTTGGCTTGCTCTCGGCTAGATCTTCCCTTCCATGTAAGTTTATCTTGATTTAGGGTTGATTCTAGGAGTTGAGAATATCTGATTTCTTTTCTTTTTCCTCAAGTTTCAGTTTTGGTCTTATAGGTGGCCGATCTTGCCGTCGGTACCAAACTGTGGTGTTAGCTGTTGTTTTTCCTGGAGGTAGAGGCAAGTGGCTCTCCTGCCCTTGCCAATTTAGTCTAACTCTTACTCTGTTTTCTTTTTCCTGTGCAATACTTCTGTTTGAACAATAGGATGCCTTTTTCCTTCATTTCATCCATGGGCTGTTTCTTTGCCTTTTTACATTTAAATCAATGTTCTCTCTTTTGTCCGAGGTTTGGTGTACAGTGGGTAGCTAGAGTTAGGGTGAGGCTGCAGTAGTGGTAGTTTAGGTTTAGTTGCGGTAGCCCCGAGTAGTTAGGATGGTACAGAGGGTTGGGATTAAATTTCCAACTTTCTGTTTAGGCTGCGGTTTTAATTAAAACTTAAGTTTACCCTAAGTGGAAAGCGCCGACAGCATCGAGTGAGTCGAGTTCACTATACGCCGCCACCCAGTGTAGGATTTGCGGCTAAGTATTTCGGCGTCAAGTAAGTGGAGCTTACTCACGCCGCGTCGAGTGAGCTCGACATTTCTGTCTTGGGTTCGTGTGTTTCCTTAGGATGGTTAGTGTGACTTTTACCTTTCTCTAGGGGGTGGTATTGGGTGTTCGGCTAATTTTTGCTCGCCGACTCTTGGGTTGTGGCAGGTGGTGGAGTTTTGGTGGCCTCTGTAGGGGTGGTTTTATGTGGTGAGCTGTTGCCACCACCTTTTGCCCCGGTTTGGGTTGGCGTGTGTGGGACCCTAGTGCTGCCACTGTTTGACCCCTTAGCCCTTTTTGGATCTGGTTTTGGTTACGTATTCAGATCCATGTTTTGACCACTGCCACTCACCCACGTGTTAGGACTGTTAGTCCCTTTCCTGTTTATGTTTTCTCTTTCTTTTGGCAGATATGTATATGTCTTATTGCTATTGCAGACTCTTTGTACGGCGTGTTGCTTTTATTGCTCGCACTTGGTGTTCTTTGCTGTGCTTTAGACAGTACTCTTTTCTTACTGTCATGCCGTCTCTTTTTCTTATAGCAGTTTGTTGCCGGGTTGGTAAACCCTTCTTTTATTTGCTCATTAATCTTATGCTCTATTAACCTTTTGATTATTTTCTTGCTGAGGTGTTCCTTTCTTGAATGCCTCAGGTCTAGTTTGTAGCCAGTTCTGCGGCTAGTTCTTTTGGAGGGGCTGGTTGGTGGCCTCTTGGGTAGCTGAGTTAGCGGATCCCCGATTTTGTGAGGTAGTTCTTTATCTTTCTGTATAGACATACATACTCACCAGTGGGTTCGTGTCAGGTTGTTGGCGCCCACTGGTGGCTCCTTGCGACGCTGGGTATGAACTTAAACTGCTGTTTTTTGCCTATTTGTGGTTGTTTACTTGCTTCTGGGAAGGATTTATGCTAGGTTGCATGTTAGATATTTTAAATCCTAAAAGCATTATTATATGTACATCATGCATAACATATTTATAAAACAAAGACACTATATTTCCTTAGCGTAAAAAGACTACTTTTCATATATATATATTATATTCACTTTAGAGTCGCGCATACCATGAGTCGTCCCTCGGGGACACTTATGCTCATTTAGGGTGTCAACTTAATTGACCCAAAGTATTTTCTACTGCGTATAAATATACTTTTTTGTGGACTAGCTGATCCACCGTGCCGAGGGATACGGCCTTTCAATATAACTGGTTTTCTTTTATAATTAATCAACGATTTTCCTTAAAATTAAAGGTCTGGAGTCTTGCCTGAGCGTGTGCAGTTATCCCCTGCACGACGTGGCATCACGACACGTGTTTTCTCTTGCTCTGATATGATTTTATCGTTGAGAAAATGCGGGTTGTGACAGTTGGTATCAGAGGGAGGTTGCTTGACAAATGGTCGGGCAACCTTTCCCTTGTTTGCATTAGTGGTTAGCGTCATACCATACACACACCGATATGTCATCAGCACGTCTTGGCTAAAGCACGAACACTACACTCATGAGCATAAAGAAGTATACGGGGCATATTATGTAGTATGGGATGCATAATATGTGTTTGTATATGGATCCACCATAAGAGGCAACATGTGAGGGTTATGTAGTATGGGATGCATAACCTCACCACATGAATGCGGCTAGCACGTTTTCTTTTTTTCGTTGCATGGGAATGTTATGTAGTATGGCATGCATAACATTTTCATGTGTACGCCGCCCATGACATGCATTAAGGCCTTTTTAGAATGCATAGCACATCATGAATAGCATAACATTTCATAAGCACAACGTGCCAAGCTAAAGATTTGCAAGATGACATATGCACACGCATGGTTTTTGAGTCAAAAAGAATACAAATACATGCATTCATGGTTTAGGCACATGAGTTAATATGATGGTGGTGAACCATCTTAGGTTAAGAATAACATCATCATGGTAAAAACAACTCCCAGAGCAAGTTTTGCAGTTGAAGTTCATATTTAAGTGCGTTTGTCTGTACCAGGTAGTTTTGTTCTAGCTGTTGGGCTAGGTTTTGTCTAAAGCTTGTGCGATTATAGGATGGCGAGACGTCCTGCGATGAGATCGACCCCCCAATCTGAGGGTGAGACGTCAGGAGCGCAGAGCGGAGCGTTGGTAGAAAACCTGCGCCAGAGCAATGAGGCCTTATTGAGACAGGTGGTGGCTATGCAGGCTCAGATTCAGTCCCTTGTGGCAGTGGTGGCGGGACAGGCTCCGAGAGTTCCAGACCCCGCTGAGGGGGTAGCTGTTCCTGCCCCTCCTGCTCCTCCCGTGCCTTTGGTTGTGGTGCCCCCGGAGATGGCGTTTATATCCCAGTTTCAGCGGCTGAGACCCCCTACTTATGATGGGCAAGCAGATTTCATGATTTTGGATGACTGGATGATTACCATCGAGGAGATGTTCTCTTACTCAGGGATTATGGACGATCAGAGAGTGATGCTCGCTGCCTACCAGCTCAAGGGCTTAGCAAAGAATTGATGGCTGAGGGAGAAAGAGAGCATGGTGGCAGGATGCTCTTGGGAGTCATTTAAGGTGATGCTGCTGAGTAAGTTCCTCCCTTCAGTCGAGAGGGACCGGCTGATGAATGACTTTCTCCATTTGAAGCAGTGGAAACTCACGGTTAGTGAGTATGAGATTGAGTTTAGTAAGTTGAGTCGGTTTGCTCCTGGTCTGGTGAGTGTTGAAGCAGACCGAGTTAAGCGATTTCTGGGTGGACTTAGAAGTGACATTCAGTAGTTAGCAAATGCCTACGGAGCAGTCAGTTATGCCAGCGTGGTTGAAGCTGCCTTGAGAGTTGAGGCCATTGAGAATGCTAAAAATAGAAGCCAGCAGTTGAGGAAGGATAAGCGGAAGACCATTGGAGGGAGGAGCCCTCAGGAACCTGATGCTGTCTCGAGAAAGAGGAACAAAGAGGTTTGTAGTTTTTGTGGCCGGCCAGGTCACCCCGTTGAGAAGTGTTTCAAAAGGTTAGGAGCGCAGAAGAAGGAACAGGTGCACGCGATTCAGGGTGCTCCCAGAGGAGACTTGGTATGTGCCTTATGTGGAAAGAAGGGGCATGAGGCTGCCCGTTGCTGGTTAAAAGATAGGGTTTGTTTTCCGTGTGGCCAGAAGGGTCATCTCAAGACAAAGTGCTCACAGTTCCAGCTTGCTCTGCAGCCAGTTCCCCTCCAGGCTTTGCCACCGCCCCAGCAATTGGATAGAGGAAAGGGGAAGCTGAATGTGCTTTCAGCAGACGAAGCGCAGACTTCGACCCAGGTTATTTCAGGTTCGACTCCTCCCCAGTCGTTTCGTTATGTTTCCTTTTTGGTTGTAGTTTTCATTTTTGCGTTTGTTTCCTTAGATGCGTGCGCTATTTGTAGGACGATTTAAGGTAAAGAACCGCTGGGCGCGCGTTCTCTTCGATTCCGGCGCTACCCACTCGTTTGTGGCTAGAGCCTTCGTGGAGCGGTTCAGTTTGGGCCTAGATCGTGTTGGTGGTGCATTTTGCGTTAAGTTCCCCTCCGGTGACTCTGTGGTTACGGACCTGGGTGTCCTTGATTGTCCGATTTTGTTGGGGGATTTTCTAGCCAAGGCAGATCTAAAGGTGATTGACCTGGAGGACTTCGATGTTATTTTGGGCATGGACTGGTTGTCAAGGTACGATGCTATGATCCAGTGCAAGGGTAAGCGCTTGGACTTCGTCAAAGACAACGGTCAGCCAGGGAGCATTTATGAGTATTCTCTCCAGGAGTCTCCAGTCATTTCTGCGGTGCGTGCTCGGAAGTTGCTTGATTCTGGATGTTTTTCCTGTGTGGTCTCTCTGGTAGGGACAGTTGTTCGAGTGCCGTGTTTGAAAGAGATTCCTGTGGTATGTGACTTCTCTGATGTGTTTCATGATGATCTCCCCGGTCTTCCACCCGATCGAGATGTCGAGTTTTTTTTATAGATTTGGAGCCAAACACGCATCCTATTGCCAAGGCGCCGTACCGGATGGCCCCGCGAGAGCTGGAAGAGTTGCGAATTCAGCTGGATGAGATGTTGGCAAAAGTTTCATAAGGCCAAGTTCTTCACCTTGGGGTGCACCAGTGCTATTCGTTAAAAAGAAAGATGGGTCGATGAGGCTATGCATTGACTATAGAGAGCTGAACAAGGTCACTATTAAGAACAAGTACCCTTTGCCTTGGATTGACGATTTGTTTGACCAACTGCGTGGTAGTGCCGTGTTTTCCAAGATTGATCTTCGTTCGGGCTATCACCAGTTGAGGATTCGGGAGTCAGATGTTCTGCAGATGGCGTTCCGCTCTCGTCATGGGCATTTTGAGTTTTTGGTCATGTCATTTGGTTTGACTAATGCGCCCTCAGCTTTTATGGATATGATGACCAGAGTTTTCAAGGATTTCTTAGATAAGTTTGTGATTGTCTTTATAGACGATGTTTTGGTGTACTTTAAAGATGCGGAGGAGCATGATCGACATTTGCGACTGGTCTTGGCGACTCTGAGAGACCATAAGCTATACGCCAAGCTGAGC
The DNA here is from genome assembly GCA_039583875.1 of Platanthera guangdongensis. NCBI lineage: Eukaryota > Viridiplantae > Streptophyta > Magnoliopsida > Asparagales > Orchidaceae > Platanthera > Platanthera guangdongensis. Next base: position 109,249,634 of record CM077155.1, on the reverse strand, counting down.
AAATGCGAATTTTGGTTGCCTCAAGTTTCATTTCTCGGACACGTGGTTATAAGGAGGGAATATCAGTGGACCCAGAAAAGATCGCTGCTGTTATGGAGTGGGGGAGGCCTGTTACTCCCAAAGAGATCAGAAGCTTCTTGGGCTTGGCAGTATATTATAGAAGATTTGTAGATGGCTTCTCTACCTTGTCTGCGCTGTTGACCAAATTGACACAGAAGAATGTAGCCTTCATATGGGATGGCAAATGTGAGGAGGCTTTTGAGGAACTAAAAAGAAGGTTATGTTCAGCTCCAATTTTGTCCTTGCCTACTGAAGATAGTGAGTATGATATATATGTGGTTGCGTCGCATGTCGGACTAGGTTGTGTATTGATGTAGGACGCGAAGGTGATTGCGTACGGGTCGAGGCAGCTAAAGACTCACGAGAGGAATTACCCTACGCATGACCTGGAGTTTGCAGCTATGATCTATGCGTTGAAATTGTGGAGTCATTTGCTATACGACGCGCAGTGTAAGATTTTCACGGATCATAAGAGTTTGAAGTATGTCTTCACTCAGAAAGAATTGAATCTGCGCCAGCGGCGGTGGTTGGAGTACGTGGCCGACTATGATGCTGAAATCCAGTATCATTCGGGCAAGGCTAATGTGGTGGTCGATGCCCTGAGTCGGAAGTAAGGGAAGATTTTCAATCTCTCCGCTGAGCGTCTAGTGGAAGAGTTTCTTTTGATGGACATTTCTGTGGGAAGCTGCGACTCACATAATAGCTTGGCAGTGGCAGAACCTTCGTGGATTGCGCTTACGAGACTGGATCAGAAGGATGATCCCGATCTTCTGCATTTGTATCTTCGAGCTGAAAAAGGTGAACTACCAGATTTCTCTGTAGATGATGCAGGTACCTTGAAGTATCGTGGCAGGTTTTGCATCCCCGCAGTTGGAGATATCCGGGATATGGTGTGCAGAGAAGCCCACAGATCTAGTGTTGCCTACCATCCAGGGTCTACCAAGATGTATCATGATTTAAAGCAGATTGCCTGGTGGTATGGGATGAAGAAGGACATAGCCAGATTTGTTTTAGAGTGTTTCACCTGCAGGCAAGTGAAAGTCAACCATGGGAGGCCTGGTGGCAAGCTGACTCCCTTGGAGATTCCGATGTGGAAGTGGGAGAGTATCTCGATGGATTTCATTACAGGCTTACCGAGATCTCCTAAAGGGCATAATTCAGTTTGGTTGATCATAGACAGATTGACGAAGAGTGCTCACTTCGTACCATTTAAGATCGATTATCCGATGAGGAAGATAGCTGAGCTGTATTTGGATGAGGTTATCAGATTGCATGGTGTTCCCGTGAGTATCATATCGGATCGAGACTCCAGGTTTACGTCTCGTTTTTGGAAGAGCCTTCAAGAGGGGTTGGGTACAAATTTGAGATATTCTACGGCTTATCATCCGCAGACCAATGGTCAGACGGAGCGAGTAAATTAGATTGTGGAAGATATGATCCGATGCTATATTCTGGAGCACGGAGGAGTGTGGGATGAGCGCTTGCGGCTTATGGAATTTGCATATAACAACAGTTATCAAGAAAGCTTGCAGATGGCTCCTTTTGAAGCTTTGTATGGGAGGCGCTGCAGGACTCCCTTGTTTTGGGCTGAGGTTGGCGAGAGACCTTTGTTGGGTCCAGAAGCACTCGAGGAAATGGAAACCGCTGTGAAGCTTATTCTGCAAAAGCTTCGGATAGCCCAGGAGAGATACGAGAAGAACGCCAACAGGCGTAGATCAGACTTGGAATTTGTTGTGGCGGACTCAGTGTTCCTAAAGGTCTCCTCGTTGATCGGAGTCAAGCGATTTGACAAGAACAGGAAGTTGGACCCGAGGTACGTGGGGCCGTTTCCGATTGTTGAGCGGATTGGGATATCAGCTTATAGGCTGGCGTTGCCCGCAAATTTCCCTGGCGTGCATGATGTCTTCCACGTCAGTCAGCTGCGGAAATGTGTGATGAATGACAGACAAGTTTTGGATTCTGTGCCTTAGTTGGAGCCAAATCTCTCTTATGTGGACGTGCCTGTCCGCATTCTGGATTCTCAGGTTCGTGCGTTGCGGAAGAAGTCTATTCCTATGGTTAAAGTTTTATGGAGGAATCATGATGTAGAAAGCGCGACTTGGGAATTGGAGTCGGCTATGAGGGAGGCTCACCCTCATCTGTTTCCCTGATCTTGTGTCAGGTATGTTCTGTTTTACTTATTTACATATAGCCCTTTCCTGACTCTTTCTCTCTCCTTTTTTTCATAGGAGTGCTGCGAGGAAAGTTTCGAGGCGAAACTTTCTTTTAGGGGGAGTGGTTGTAACGCCCCCGGTTTTTCTTTGTTTTGTTTGATCTTGGATTGGCGTTACGATGACGCATTTTCCGGCCTTTCGCCGTTGTAGAGCGTGGTCTTAGCTCTTTAGGTTCCAGGTGTAGCCTGGTTGTAGCCTGTTGGCAATTTTCCCCAGCTAGCCGGAGTCTCCTTTGGTGACTCGGTTGGGCCTCTTAGGGAAATGCTTGTGTTTTGGCTTCGGGAGGTGTTAGCCCGAGTGTGCGATCATCGGATGTTGTTTTCGACCTCACTGTTGTTTTCGTAGCTTGGGAGTTTAGCTACGGTGCGAGTTTTGGTCGAAATCTAGGATCGTTTGCTTTCGCGTCGTTTCGGCGTTTGTTCTGTTAGTTGTAATGTTTGTAATGTTTGTTGTGCTGTGCGTGCCTAATGTGGCCGAGCTAGTAGGCTGGTGCCTTGTCTCTTGTATGCTAGGTGTTAGTAGGTTTCTTTTTTTGTGTAAGTTTGGGTGACACGGCCTGGGTCACGCCCGTGACCCAGGGCGTGTCGTGCTCGGGTAGAGCTCCCGTTTCTCTGGTCGACGAATTTTTGGTCGACGGGGTTTTTGTAGGAACACGGCCTGTGACACGGGCGTTTCACCGGGCGTGTCCCCCTTCGTCGAGCTACGCTCGATGGTCATCAGGCGGTGTTTTAGTGAGAACACGGCCGTGTCACGGGCGTGTTGTATCGGACACGGGCGTGACACGGGGCGTGTCTCTCTGTTCGACGATCGGCGCTCCACGATCGTCGAGTGGTGTTTGAGTTGGTACACGGCCTGTGACACGGGCGTGTCACCTATTTCGTCGAGCTAAGATCGACGATTGTCGAGTGGGTAGGTGTGTGAGTACACGCCCCATGACACGGGCGTGTCGGGCCGTGTCACGGGCGTGTCGGGGGCGTGTCCCGTGTTTTTGTCGAGTGGAGATCGATGTTCGTCGAGTGTGTTAGTACACGCCCCGTGATACGGGCGTGTCGGGCCGTGTCACGGGCGTGTCTGGGGCGTGTTCCGTACTTTTGTTTTCCTGAGAGCATCTTTTGTTGTCGTGAACTGTTTTTCCTCCTCATTTTCATCGTTCCCGAGTCTGGAGAGCTTCCAGCGGAAGGGTTTTGAGAGGAGGCGGTGGTTGTTTTGGCCGGCGATTTAGGGAGGGTTAGAGCCCGTTTTTTCTCGTGTGATAGCGTATTTGGCTTCCTCTCGGCTAGATCTTCCCTTCCATGTAAGTTTTTCTTGATTTAGGGTTGATTCTAGGAGTTGAGAATATCTGATTTCTTTTCTTTTTCCTCAAGTTTCAGTTTTGGTCTTCTAGGTGGCCGATCTTGCCGCCGGTGCCAAGCTGTGGTGTTAGCTGTTGTTTTTCCTGGAGGTAGAGGCAAGTGGCTCTCCTGCCCTTGCCAATTTAGTCTAACTCTTACTATGTTTTCTTTTTCCTGTGCAATACTTCTGTTTGAACAATAGGATGCCTTTTTCCTTCATTTCATCCATGGGCTGTTTCTTTGCCTTTTTACATTTAAATCAATGTTCTCTCTTTTGTCCGAGGTTTGGTGTATAGTGGGTAGCTAGAGTTAGGGTGAGGCTGCGGTAGTGGTAGTTTAGGTTTAGTTGCGGTAGCCCCGAGTAGTTAGGATGGTACAGAGGGTTGGGATTAAATTTCCAACTTTCTGTTTAAGCTGCTGCTTTAATTAAAACTTACGTTTACCCTAAGTGGAAAGCGCCGACAGTGTCGAGTGAGCCGAGTTCACTCCACGCCGCCACCCAGCATAGGATTTAAGGCTAAGTATTTCGTCGTCAAGTAAGCGTATCTTACTCACGCCGCGTCGAGTGAGCTCGACATTTCTGTCTTGGGTTCGTGTGTTTCCTTAGGATGGTTAGTGTGACTTTTCCCTTTCTCTAGGGGGTGGTATTGGGTGTTCGTCTAATTTTTGCTTGTCGACTCTTGGGTTGTGGCAGGTGGTTGAGTTTTGGTGGCCTCTGGAGGTGTGGTTTTATGTGGTGAGCTGTGGCCACCACCTTTTGCTCCGGTTTGGGTTGGCGTGTGTGGGACCCTAGTGCTGCCACTGTTTGACCCCTTAGCCCTTTTTGGATCTGGTTTTGGTTACGTATTCAGATCCATGTTTTGACCACTGCCACTCACCCATGTGTTAGAACTGTTAGTCCCTTTCCTGTTTATGTTTTCTCTTTCTTTTGGCAGATATGTATATGTCTTGTTGCTGTTGCAGACTCTTTGTAGGGTGTGTTGCTTTTATTGCTCGCACTTGGTGTGCTTTGTTGTGCTTTAGACAGTACTCTTTTCTTACTGTCATGCCCTCTCTTTTGCTTATAGCAGTTTGTTGTCGGGTTGGTAAACCCTTCTTTTATTTGCTCATTAATCTAATGCTCTATTTACCTTTTGATTATTTTCTTGCTGAGGTGTTCTTTTCTTGAATGCCTCGTGTCCAGGTTATAGCCAGTTCTGCGGCTAGTTCTTTTGGAGGGGCTGGTTGGTGGCCTCTTGGGTAGCTGAGTTAGCGGATCCCCGATTTTGTGAGGTAGTTCTTTACCTTTCTGTATAGACATACATACTCACCAGTGGGTTCGTGTCAGGTTGTTGGCTCCCACTGGTGGCTCCTTGCGACGCTGGGTATGAACTTAAACTGCTGTTTTTTGCCTATTTGTGGTTGTTTACTTGCTTTTGGGAATGATTTATGCTAGGTTGCATGTTAGATATTTTAAATCCTAAAAGCATTATTATATGTACATCATGCATAACATATTTATAAAACAAAGACACTATATTTCCTTAGCGTAAAAAGACTACTTTTCATATATATATATTATATTCACTTTAGAGTCGCACATACCATGAGTCGTCCCTCGGGGACACTTATGCTCATTTAGGGTGTCAACTTAATTGACCCAAAGTATTTTCTGCTGCGTATAAATATACTTTTTTATGGACTAGATGATCCACCGTGCCGAGGGATACGGCCTTTCAATATAACTGGTTTTCTTTTATAATTAATCAACGATTTTCCTTAAAATTAAAGGTCTGGAGTCTTGCCTGAGCGTGTGCAGTTATCCCCTGCACGACGTGGCATCACGGCACGTGTTTTCTCTTGCTCTGATACGATTTTATCGTTGAGAAAATGCGGGTTGTGACAGTTGGTATCAGAGGGAGGTTGCTTGACAAATGGTCGGGCAACCTTTCCCTTGTTTGCATTAGTGGTTAGCGTCATACAATACACACACCGATATGTCATCAGCACGTCTTGGCTAAAGCACGAACACTACACTCATGAGCATAAAGAAGTATACGGGGCATATTATGTAGTATGGGATGTATAATATGTGTTTGTATATGGATCCACCATAAGAGGCAACATGTGAGGGTTATGTAGTATGGGATGCATAACCTCACCACATGAATGCAGCTAGCACGTTTTCTTTTTTTCGTTGCATGGGAATGTTATGTAGTATGGGATGCATAACATTTTCATGTGTACGCCGCCCATGACATGCATTAAGGCCTTTTTAGAATGCATAGCACATCATGCATAGCATAACATTTCATAAGCACAACATGCCAAGCTAAAGATTTGCAAGATGACATATGTACACGCATGGTTTTTGAGTCAAAAAGAATACAAATACATGCATTCATGGTTTAGGCACATGAGTTAATATGATGGTGGTGAACCATCTTAGGTTAAGAATAACATCATCATGGTAAAAACAACTCCCAGAGCAAGTTTTGCAGTTGAAGTTCATATTTAAGTGCGTTTGTCTGTACAGGGTAGTTTTGTTCTAGCTGTTGGGCTAGGTTTTGTCTAAAGCTTGTGCGATTATAGGATGGCGAGACGTCCTGCGACGAGATCGACCCCCCAATCCGAGGGTGAGACGTCAGGAGCGCAGAGCGGGGCGTTGGTAGAAAACCTGCGCCAGAGCAATGAGGCCTTATTGAGACAGGTGGTGGTTATGCAGGCTCAGATTCAGTCCCTTGTGGCAGTGGTGGCGGGACAGGCTCCGAGAGTTCCGGACCCCGCTGAGGGGGTAGCTGTTCCTGCCCCTCCTGCTCCTCCCGTGCCTTTGGTTGTGGTGCCCCCGGAGATGGCGTTTATATCCCAGTTTCAGCGGCTGAGACCCCCTACTTATGATGGGCAAGCAGATTTCATGATTTTGGATGACTGGCTGATTACCATCGAGGAGATGTTCTCTTACTCAGGGATTATGGATGATCAGAGAGTGATGCTCGCTGCCTACCAGCTCAAGGGCTTAGCAAAGAATTGATGGCTGAGGGAGAAAGAGAGCATGGTGGCAGGATGCTCTTGGGAGTCATTTAAGGTGATGCTGCTGAGTAAGTTCCTGCCTTCAGTCGAGAGGGACCGGCTGATGAATGACTTTCTCCATTTGAAGCAGAGGAAACTCACGGTTAGTGAGTATGAGATTGAGTTTAGTAAGTTGAGTCGGTTTGCTCCTGGTCTGGTGAGTGTTGAAGCAGACCGAGTTAAGCGATTTCTGGGTGGACTTAGAAGCGACATTCAGTAGTTAGCAAATGCCTACGGAGCAGTCAGTTATGCCAGCGTGGTTGAAGCTGCCTTGAGAGTTGAGGCCATTGAGAATGCTAAAAATAGAGGCCAGCAGTTGAGGAAGGATAAGCGGAAGACCGTTGGAGGGAGGAGCCCTCAGGAACCTGATGCTGTCTCGAGAAAGAGGAACAAAGAGATTTGTAGTTTTTGTGGCCGGCCAGGCCACCCCGTTGAGAAGTGTTTCAAAAGGTTAGGAGCACAGAAGAAGGAACAGGTGCACGCGATTCAGGGTGCTCCCAGAGGAGACTTGGTATGTGCCTTATGTGGAAAGAAGGGGCATGAGGCTGCCCGTTGCTGGTTAAAAGATAGGGTTTGTTTTCCGTGTGGCCAGAAGGGTCATCTCAAGACAAAGTGCTCACAGTTCTAGCCTGCTCTGCAGCCAGTTCCCCTCCAGGCTTTGCCACCGCCCGAGCAATTGGATAGAGGAAAGGGGAAGCTGAATGTGCTTTCAGCAGACGAAGCGCAGACTTCGACCCAGGTTATTTCAGGTTCGACTCCTCCCCAGTCGTTTCGTTATGTTTCCTTTTTAGTTGTAGTTTTCATTTTTGCGTTTGTTTCCTTAGATGCGTGCGCTATTTGTAGGACGATTTAAGGTAAAGAACCGCTGGGCGCGTGTTCTCTTCGATTCCGGCGCTACCCACTCGTTTGTGGCTAGAGCCTTTGTGGAGCGGTTCAGTTTGGGCCTAGATCGTGTTGGTGGTGCCTTTTGCGTTAAGTTCCCCTCCGATGACTCTGTGGTTACGGACCTGGGTGTCCTTGATTGTCCGATTTTGTTGGGGGATTTTCTAGCCAAGGCAGATCTAAAGGTGATTGACCTGGAGGACTTTGATGTTATTTTGGGCATGGACTGGTTGTCAAGGTACGATGCTATGATCCAGTGCAAGGGTAAGCGCTTGGACTTCGTCAAAGACAACGGTCAGCCAGGGAGCGTTTATGAGTATTCTCTCCAGGAGTCTCCAGTCATTTCTGCGGTGCGTGCTCGGAAGTTGCTTGATTCTGGATGCTTTGCCTGTATGGTCTCTCTGGTAGGGACAGTTGTTCGAGTGCCGTGTTTGAATGAGATTCCTGTGGTATGTGACTTCTCTGATGTGTTTCCTGATGATCTCCCCGGTCTTCCACCCGATCGAGATGTCGAGTTTTTTATAGATTTGGAGCCAGGCACGCATCCTATTGCCAAGGCGCCGTACCGGATGGCCCCGCGAGAGCTGGAAGAGTTGCGAATTCATCAAGATGAGATGTTGGCAAAAGGTTTCATAAGGCCAAGTTCTTCACCTTGGGGTGCACCAGTGCTGTTCGTTAAAAAGAAAGATGGGTCGATGAGGCTATGCATTGACTATAGAGAGCTGAACAAGGTCACTATTAAGAACAAGTACCCTTTGCCTCGGATTGACGATTTGTTTGACCAACTGCGTGGTAGTGCCGTGTTTTCCAAGATTGATCTTCGTTCGGGCTATCACCAGTTGAGGATTCGGGAGTCAGATGTTCTGCGGACGGCGTTCCGCTCTCGTCATGGGCATTTTGAGTTTTTGGTCATGTCATTTGGTTTGACTAATGCGCCCTCAACTTTTATGGATATGATGAACAGAGTTTTCAAGGATTTCTTAGATAAGTTTGTGATTGTCTTTATAGACGATGTTTTGGTGTACTTTAAAGATGCGGAGGAGCATGATCGACATTTGCGACTGGTCTTGGCGACTCTGAGAGACCATAAGCTATACGCCAAGCTGAGCAAATGCGAATTTTGGTTGCCTCAAGTTTCTTTTCTCGGCCACGTGGTTATAAGGAGGGAATATCAGTGGACCCAGAAAAGATCGCTGCTGTTATGGAGTGGGCGAGGCCTGTTACTCCCAAAGAGATCAGAAGCTTCTTGTGCTTGGCAGTATATTATAGAAGATTTGTAGATGGCTTCTCTACCTTGTCTGCGCCGTTGACCAAATTGACGCAGAAGAATGTAGCCTTCATATGGGATGGCAAATGTGAGGAGGCTTTTGAGGAACTAAAAAGAAGGTTATATTCAGCTCCAATTTTGTCCTTGCCTACTGAAGATAGTGAGTATGTTATATATGTGGTTGCGTCGCATGTCGGACTAGGCTGTGTATTGATGTAGGGCGCGAAGGTGATTGCGTACGGGTCGAGGCAGCTAAAGACTCACGAGAGGAATTACCCTACGCATGACCTGGAGTTTGCAGCTATGATCTATGCATTGAAATTGTGGAGGCATTTGCTATACGGCGCGCAGTGTAAGATTTTCACGGATCATAAGAGTTTGAAGTATGTCTTCACTCAGAAAGAATTGAATCTGCGCCAGCGGCGGTGGTTGGAGTACGTGGCCGACTATGATGTTGAAATCCAGTATCATCCGGGCAAGGCTAATGTGGTGGTCGATGCCCTGAGTCGGAAGTCAGGGAAGATTTTCAATCTCTCCGCTGAGCGTCTAGTGGAAGAGTTTCTTTTGATGGACATTTCTGTGGGAAGCTGCGACTCACAGAATAGCTTAGCAGTGGCAGAACCTTCGTGGATTGCGCTTACGAGATTGGATCAGAAGGATGATCCCGATCTTCTGCATTTGTATCTTCGAGCTGAAAAAGGTGAACTACCAGATTTCACTGTAGATGATGCGGGTACCTTAAAGTATCGTGGCAGGTTTTGCATCCCCGCAGTTGGAGATATCCGGGATATGGTGTGCAGAGAAGCCCACGGATCTAGTGTTGCCTACCATCCAGGGTCTACCAAGATGTATCATGATTTAAAGCAGATTGCCTGGTGGTATGGGATGAAGAATTACATAGCCAGATTTGTTTTAGAGTGTTTCACCTGCAGGCGAGTGAAAGTCGACCATGGGAGGCCTGGTGGCAAGCTGACTCCCTTGGAGATTCCGATGTGGAAGTGGGAGAGTATCTCGATGGATTTCATTACAGGCTTACCGAGATCTCCTAAAGGGCATAATTCAGTTTGGGTGATCATAGACAGATTGACGAAGAGTGCTCACTTCGTACCATTTAAGATCGATTATCCGATGAGGAAGATAGCTGAGCTGTATTTGGATGAGGTTATCAGATTGCATGGTGTTCCCGTGAGTATCATATCGGATCGATACTCCAGGTTTACGTCTCATTTTTGGAAGAGCTTTCAAGAGGGGTTGGGTACAAATTTGAGATATTCCACGGCTTATCATCCGCAGACCAATGGTCAGACGGAGCGAGTAAATTAGATTGTGGAAGATATGATCCGATGCTATATTCTGGAGCACGGAGGAGCGTGGGATGAGCGCTTGCGGCTTATGGAATTTGCGTATAACAACAGTTATCAAGAAAGCTTGCAGATGGCTTCTTTTGAAGCTTTGTATGGGAGGCGCTGCAGGACTCCCTTGTTTTGGGCTGAGGTTGGCGAGAGACCTTTATTGGGTCCAGAAGCACTCGAGGAAATGGAAACCGCTGTGAAGCTTATTCTGCAAAAGCTTCGGATAGCCCAGGAGAGATACGAGAAGAACGCCAACCGGCGTAGATCAGACTTGGAATTTGTGGTGGCGGACTCAGTGTTCCTAAAGGTCTCCTCGTTGATCGGAGTCAAGCGGTTTGGCAAGAACAGGAAGTTGGACCCGAGGTACGTGGGGCCGTTTCCGATTGTTGAGCGGATTGGGATATCAGCTTATAGGCTGGCGTTGCCCGCAAATTTCCCTGGCGTGCATGATGTCTTCCACGTCAGTCATCTGCGGAAATGTGTGATGAATGACAGACAGGTTTTGGATTCTGTGCCTTAGTTGGAGCCGAATCTCTCTTATGTGGGCGTGCCTGTCCGCATTCTGGATTCTCAGGTTCGTGCGTTGCGGAAGAAGTCTATTCCTATGGTTAAAGTTTTATGGAGGAATCATGATGTAGAAAGCGCGACTTGGGAATTGGAGTCGGCTATGAGGGAGGCTCACCCTCATCTGTTTCCCTGATCTTGTGCCAGGTATGTTCTGTTTTACTTATTTACATATAGCCCTTTCCTGACTCTTTCTCTCTCCTTTTTTTCATAGGAGTGCTGTGAGGAAAGTTTCGAGGCGAAACTTTCTTTTAGGGGGAGTGGTTGTAACGCCCCCGGTTTTTCTTTGTTTTGTTTGATCTTGGATTGGCGTTACGATGACGCATTTTCCGGCCTTTCACCGTTGTAGAGCGTGGTCTTAGCTCTTTAGGTTCCTGGTGTAGCCTGGTTGTAGCTTGTTGGCAATTGTCCCCAGCTAGCCGGAGTCTCCTTTGGTGACTCGGTTGGGCCTCTTAGGGAAATGCTTGTGTTTTGGCTTCGGGAGGTGTTAGCCCGAGTGTGCGATCGTCGGATGTTGTTTTCGACCTCACCGTTGTTTTCGTAGCTTGGGAGTTTAGCTACGGTGCGAGTTTTGGTCGAAATCTAGGATCGTTTGCTTTCGCGTCGTTTCAGCGTTTGTTCTGTTAGCTGTAATGTTTATAATGTTTGTTGTGTTGTGCGTGCCTAATGTGGCCGAGCTAGTAGGCTGGTGCCTTGTCTATTATTTGCTAGGTGTTAGCAGGTTTCTTTTTCTGTGTAAGTTTAGGTGACACGGCCTGGGTCACGCCCGTGACCCAGGGCATGTCGTGCTCGGGTAGAGCTCCCGTTTCTCTGGTCGACGAATTTTTGGTCGACGGGGTTTTTGTAGGTACACGGCCTGTGACACGGGCGTTTCACCGGGCGTGTCCCCCTTCGTCGAGCTGCGCTCGATGGTCGTCAGGCGGTGTATTAGTGAGAACACGGCCGTGTCACGGGCGTGTCGTATCGGACACGGGCGTGACACGGGGCGTGTCTCTCTGTTCGACGATCGGCGCTCCACGATCGTCGAGTGGTGTTTGAGTTGGTACACGGCCTGTGACACGGGCGTGTCACCTGTTTCGTCGAGCTAAGATCGACGATTGTCGAGTGGGTAGGTGTGTGAGTACACGCCCCGTGACACGGGCGTGTCGGGCCGTGTCACGGGCGTGTCGGGGGTGTGTCCCGTGTTTTCGTCGAGTGGAGATCGATGTTCGTCGAGTGTGTTAGTACACGCCCCGTGATACAGGCATGTCGGGCCGTGTCACGGGCGTGTCTGGGGCGTGTTCCGTACTTTTGTTTTCCTGAGAGCATCTTTTGTTGTCGTGAACCGTTTTTCCTCCTCATTTTCATCATTCCCGAGTCTGGAGAGCATCCAGCGGAAGGGTTTTGAGAGGAGGCGGTGGATGTTTTGGACGGCGATTTCGGGAGGGTTAAAGCCCGTTTTTTCTCGTGTGATAGTGTATTTGGCTTGCTCTCGGCTAGATCTTCCCTTCCGTGTAAGTTTTTCTTGATTTAGGGTTGATTCTAGGAGTTGAGAATATCTGATTTCTTTTCTTTTTCCTCAAGTTTCAGTTTTGGTCTTCTAGGTGGCCGATCTTGCCGCCGGTGCCAAGCTGTGGTGTTAGCTGTTGTTTTTCCTGGAGGTAGAGGCAAGTGGCTCTCCTTCCCTTGCCAATTTAGTCTAACTCTTACTATGTTTTCTTTTTCCTGTGCAATACTTCTGTTTGAACAATAGGATGCCTTTTTCCTTCATTTCATCCATGGGTTGTTTCTTTGCCTTTTTACATTTAAATCAATGTTCTCTCTTTTGTCCGAGGTTTGGTGTACAGTGGGTAGCTAGAGTTAGGGTGAGGCTGCGGTAGTGGTAGTTTAGGTTTAGTTGCGGTAGCCCCGAGTAGTTAGGATGGTACAGAGGGTTGGGATTAAATTTCCAACTTTCTGTTTAGGCTGCGGTTTTAATTAAAACTTACGTTTACCCTAAGTGGAAAGCGCCGACAGTGTCGAGTGAGCCGAGTTCACTCCACGCCGGCACCCAGCATAGGATTTGCGGCTATGTATTTCGGCGTCAAGTAAGCGGAGCTTACTCACGCCGCGTCGAGTGAGCTCGACATTTCTGTCTTGGGTTCGTGTGTTTCCTTAGGATGGTTAGTGTGACTTTTCCCTTTCTCTAGGGGGTGGTATTGGGTGTTCGTCTAATTTTTGCTCGTCGACTCTTGGGTTGTGGCAGGTGGTGGAGTTTTGGTGGCCTCTGGAGGGGTGGTTTTATGTGGTGAGCTGTGGCCACCACCTTTTGCTCCGGTTTGGGTTGGCGTGTGTGGGACCCTAGTGCTGCCACTGTTTGACCCCTTAGCCCTTTTTGGATCTGGTTTTGGTTACGTATTCAGATCCATGTTTTGACCACTGCCACTCACCCACATGTTAGGACTGTTAGTCCCTTTCTTGTTTATGTTTTCTCTTTCTTTTGGCAGATATGTATATGTCTTGTTGCTGTTGCAGACTCTTTGTAGGGCGTGTTGCTTTTATTGCTCGCACTTGGTGTGCTTTGCTGTGCTTTAGACAGTACTCTTTTCTTACTGTCATGCACTCCCTTTTGCTTATAGCAGTTTGTTGCCGGGTTGGTAAACCCTTCTTTTATTTGCTCATTAATCTAATGCTCTATTTACCTTTTGATTATTTTCTTGCTGAGGTGTTCTTTTCTTGAATGCCTAAGGTCCAGGTTATAGCCAGTTCTGCGGCTAGTTCTTTTGGAGGGGCTGGTTGGTGGCCTCTTGGGTAGCTGAGTTAGCGGATCCCCGATTTTGTGAGGTAGTTCTTTACCTTTCTGTATAGACATACATACTCACCAGTGGGTTCGTGTCAGGTTGTTGGCGCCCACTGGTGGCTCCTTGCGATGCTGGGTATGAACTTAAACTACTGTTTTTTGCCTATTTGTGGTTGTTTACTTGTTTCTGGGTAGGATTTATGCTAGGTTGCATGTTAGATATTTTAAACCCTAAAAGCATTATTATATGTACATCATGCATAACATATTTATAAAACAAAGACACTATATTTCCTTAGCGTAAAAAGACTACTTTTCATATATATATATTATATTCACTTTATAGTCGCGCATACCATGAGTCGTCCCTCGGGGACACTTATGCTCATTTAGGGTGTCAACTTAATTGACCCAAAGTATTTTCTGCTGCGTATAAATATACTTTTTTGTGGACTAGCTGATCCACCGTGCCGAGGGATACGGCCTTTCAATATAACTGGTTTTCTTTTATAATTAATCAACGATTTTCCTTAAAATTAAAGGTCTGGAGTCTTGCCTGATCATGTGCAGTTATCCCCTGCACGACGTGGCATCACGGCACGTGTTTTCTCTTGATCTGATACGATTTTATCGTTGAGAAAATGCGGGTTGTGACATGCACTACTCTCCGCAAAATGTTGCCATTGCGACTGTCGTGCACAGCTCCTAGTCAACCATAGTTGTAAAAATGCTCAATTAGGCGACACACAAATTGCAAAAAGGCAATCATTGGAACGCTCAGGTTCCTCAAACAAGTCTATTTTCATTCCTAATTGGAAATTCATGGGTTATTTTATGTTATAATGATGACCCATATACATGTGCTCACCACCCCTTAAAAGAATTCACCCACGAATTCAAATAAGCAATACCGAAACCGGTAGTTTCATAACAAATTGTAACACCCCCATCCGTCACGTCCCGAACATGGCTTATGACATGCCCGTGTCACAGGTCGCATCTCTCGATCTGAAAATGATCGTCGAACACAGAACAGGACACGGGCTCAGACACGCCCGTGTACGGATGGGGGAGATACAGCCTCTGATTCCAAATTTTAACAACCCCATCCGTCACATGGGATATAACATAAGGTCCGGCCGGGGCCCCACGCCACATACCACGAACAGCTAGTGGAGTTACGAATTAATACCAAATTACTGCCAAAGGAATAAGCATACTAACTCAGAGCATTCTAGCGGAAGATTTTTAAAACAGTTATAAGAACCCAAGCCACATCATGAATGTCCACTAAAAACACCAAGTAGGAATGAGCGTACAAATACACAAAGTACTTGACCTTATGACCTTATAAGAGTTTACTTAAATAATGAATGTATTCAAAACATCGTCATGCAGGCCGACCACACATGAGCAAAAAAGTAAATATTGGCTTTTGTCCTTCGAGGTCCTGCAATGAAATCAGGGCTTCAGCCCGCTACTTGCCACTAGTCTACGCAGCACCTGCAAACAACATCCCACCGCAGCGGTGGCAAACAAAAGCAACGGTCAGCTAAGCCTGACCAAATTATAACGACTCCACCCATAAATCGGGGCGGCGGTGCTCCTTTCCTGCAATTTATTAGTATAACAAAACAAGATAGTGAAAGTACAATTGATGCACCAATCACCACAGACGTAGGCTCACAAGGCCACACACCTTGTGCTCTCAGTTCACATTCTCAGAGAATCTGGTCCATTCCATGGCTTCACCACAACCCATAGGACGGCAAACCTCATGAGCATTTATACTTTACGGCCGAAGCCTAAGACTCTCCCTCGAAGACAACGGCAAGTCCCATGTATATTAGTTCGCTTTAACCGAACCACTTGGAGCGGGTAGGGTTCCACTCAACCCGTTGCTCACACCGCCACAACAATTTAAGCCATAAGCGTGGGTTAAGCTTCCCCGAGTCCCAAATGGATGAAACAATAATAAATAACCCGGTTATGTACACGGTTGGCTCCTAGGCCACCAAAACGGCAGAACTTCGCTTCTGCTCAGATTTCTGGGTGCACCTTGGAGTTATTCCCCAAGACTCCATGTTGCAATCTACCACGCAGAACACCCGAAAACAACCATCAGCACGAAGTCATCTCCTGCTATTCATGCATAATGAAACATCACCGATCCAGACTAACTTGTCCGGGTAGGCTTCACATACCATGCCTATGTCCGTACTTCGATTCCGAACTCTAGATGCACGGTCGTGTGATTTCATAGCACCCGGTTATTTGCAATCATGCGTTTTTTGTGTGCAGGAGAAACGTCGAGTAGATCTCGATGAATTTCGTCGAGCTGAGCCCGAAAATCTTCATGCACGGTTAACACACGGTTTCTTCGGAACCATGCACAAAGGAAACACACAGTTTTCCTGTAGCTTTTTTGTTTGTTCCATTCTGTGGTTAATCGTGCGCTTTGTTCACGCACGGGCGGAAGCGCCCGTGTGCGAGTAAAATGCATGGTTCCACTGTAGTATCTTGTTTTCCTGCGCTCTGTGTTTACCCGTGCGATTTCCTTCAAGCACGGGCGGAATCGCCCATGTACGAGTAAAATGCACGGGTCAACGCTTCACCTTCCGCAAGCTTGGGCTGGAAGTTAATAACGCACGGTTAGAGCACGGTCGTGCGCCAAACCGTGCGTGCCTATTTTTCTGACCTGCTTCTATTTAAAGCGCAGATTTCTTCTTCCGAACAAGGACTTTGGCCTGCTGTTCCCCCGCCATTTTAGGGCAAAGTTCCGCTGTTTTCCACCTTAGAGAGGCCTCCGGGAAATCTTTCAACGCAAAATCAAAGTCAGAGCTTCCTCTCGGCCTCCTCCTTCATCCTTGAGCTTCAAGAGGAGTTAGATCTAGCTTTCTCCATAAATCTAGGGGAAGTTTGTGCCATCCTCCACCGGCTTGTGACACGAAGAAGACGGGTGCATTAGGAGTGAGTGATAGCCTCCTCTACCCCAGACGCAGTTGAGGACCGAGCTAGGACGCGGATTGACAATCCAGCGATTACTTCTGTGAATACTCCGCAAGACTTCAGATACAGTCGATTTCGCACACTTTTCTTCTCTTGTTGTTGATAGTATAGTTGATCTCTTGTATATTTTCGTTATTTGCTTGAGGTGCGCCTTTATTTTTCATCCGCCACCACATCCTATTTTGCCACCCTCATTCCGCCGTTCTAACCACCTCATCTGCAAGCCTACTCGTCCATCCACCAAGCGATTCGGTGCATAGTGGCCCGTGTAGTCTTCCATCCCGCTGGGCGAAGCATCGCATAGCTACGTTACATAGGAGTAGTTGTTAGTGTTTTACTTTTTGTTTCCGCAACAATCAAAACCCCCCTTAGTTAACTCCGACCTAAGGACTTCAATCTCAAGTCCTCCTCAAAATTAACTCCACCTTACTGTGTTCCTTGAAGAGATCGATACTTGGGGAAATTCACCCATTTTATATTACTTGTGCGACCGATACACTTGCCGTCCAACGCATCAAGTTATTGGCACCGTTGTCGGGGAACATAGTCGTGTCAGTTTTTGGAGAGGGAGATAAGAGATAGAAGCCCTTTTCCATTTGTACATTTGATGGCCCGCGAACAGACTCTTATTTAGTGGTTAGTTCAATGAGTCGAACTCCGTGGGCTTGCTAAAAAGTGAGTTTTTAATGAAAGGAGGCAAGTGCACCTATTGCATGTAGTACTCGATATTCGGGGGAATACCGAGGTCGTATTATTCTCGAGGTCGGGTTGATTATCCCTACTGCTCCAGGAGTAACTATTATTTTACTGAAAATTCGTTGGGGATTTTAATTAACTAAGACGGATAAAATAAAAGAAGAGCGAAAACAATTTAAAAAATTCGATGAAGGGCGGCACCGAATCAGATTAAGACTAAAATAACTTTTAATAATTATTGAACTTAGTTTTCAAATTAATAAAAGGCAACTTGGAAGTGGAGGTTCCATAAATATGAGCGCACTTATCTCTATGAATATTGCTCACCTGAACGCTAAAACTATTCGACCGAACGTTAGTCCGACGAAGGATTCCTCTTAACACCTGCTTTACGCTAAGAACCCCGCTATTGGGTGGGGAACCCAATCTGGTAGAATTACGCTTGTCCTCTATCGTGGTTATGCACGCAACTCTATTTACCCAGGGGTGATCTGTCCATAAGCACGACCTCTCGGCTAACTAGCGTATGGATAACGGAAATAGAGCCCACACATCGATATGTGGTTCTACGCGTCGTTAACCTGGGGTTATGTCCTAAAATTAAAGTGAAAATAAAGAACTTTAATTATTTCAAATCATTTTATATGTCCTAATGCTCTTCGATGCCTAGGCTAATAATGATTAGCCACTCATCAGTATGGGGACGGCTTTATAATTTGATGAGGCGCGAGTTTGATACTAAATGCTGAAGGGTTATAAAAAGAAGACATACAAAAATTAACGAATATTTAGAAAACTAGAAAAGTTAGCTAATACGAGAACTCACACACACTTCAAATTATAAATAAAACAGAAACAAAGTTGCAAAAAAAAGAAATAACGAGTCCTACTCAAACGAGTATGCGGGAAATAAAGGCACGCCATTTAACTCTTAACGAGTAGGCGGAAATAAATGCAAGTACAAGTCCTACTCAAATGAGTAGGCGGGAAATAAAAACACGTCATTTAACTCTTAACGAGTGGGCAGAAATAAATGCTCACACACACACACTATACATGAAATAAACACACACACTCACTCTACTGAAAATGAAAACGCACACACACTTGCATAAATGAAAAACGCACAAACACTGCAAAAAAGTAAAACACACGCACACACTCTACATAAATTGAAAGAAAGCAATAAAATTATCTCATACACACACGCACTCTATATAATTGAAAGAAAGCGATAAAATAAGGCATGAAAATTTATCTCCTACACTCACACACTCTACATAATTGAAGAAAGCATTAAAAATTATTCTCATACACTCACACACACAACATGGAATTTAAAAGAACAAAATGAAAACCTAACTCATACACTCACACACACAAATTAAAAACAAAATGAAAGTTACCTAAAAATTAAAAACAACTACTTTTTTATACTTAGATTTTACCAAAAACACATAAAAAGAACTAATCAAAATTAAAAGAACAAAAGTTTTTCAAAACAAAGCAAAAACTAAAGCCTTTCAAAAATTAAAATTACAACTTTTTCATTCTTATGATTTCATAAAAGTGATTAAAAAGTGAAAAGAATGTGAAAAGAACAAAAAAGTTTTACAATCCTAAAACAAAGCTAAGTAAAAAAAATAAAATCACTTTTAAACCTCTTTTATAAATTCATAAGAATGAAAATATAAAACCTTAAAGATGAATAAGATAAAGATCAAAATGAAACTATCCTAACAACTTTTTTTTTGCAAGTAAAAATACTATAGATTTTATCATATTAGCAAAACAAAACAACATGAATTAAAAACATCTCTTACCAACTCACACACACATTTCATAAGGAGAAAAATAAAGATGAAACTAAGGATAAAATGAAGAAGAAAGTGGGCACACAAGTTCATTCCAAAGTCATTTAAGAAGAGAAAAGCCAACATACTTTTATTGATTAAAATGAACTATTACAAGGCTAATACAAAGCTAATATAAACATAAAAAGAGAGGAGGAGAAAGTTCTCCTTACATCGCAATGGAATTCACAAGGGCAGCCCACAAAACACACGAAATTTTGGCTCAAAAAAGTGAACCCTTGGACCATACAAAAATGGGCTATTTATAGGGAAAATTTTCCAAGTACACGCCCTCCGACACGGGCGTGTCGGTGGGGCATGTCTGTAGTATTTCTGATGTGAGCCGGCGATTTGACGGGAGCATTGACTTGCGGCTGAATACGAGGATGTCACGCCCTTGGTCATTGGCGTGACGGTGGGCGTGTTGGGAAAGTTAAACTGGGCGTGGGTTACGTCAAAAGTCACAGGTGGCGTCTTGTCGGGCCAGGTGGAGGAGACACGCCCTATGTCATGGGCGAGTCGCGGGGCGTGTCGGGTTGGCTTGACGAACGTCTACTGAGGTTTCGTCGAGCGTGTGACACGGGCCTTGGTAACGGGGCGTGTCAACTGACACGGGCGTGTGACCGGCCGTGCCAAACTTTTCTCCTCGAATTCTTCTGATTTCACGGGAAATGAAGTGTCACGTCCTGGTCACGGGCATGACCCAAAGTACACGGGCGTGTAGTTACTTTTTTGGGCAATTTTCTCCAAATTTTTAGAAAATCAAAATAAACTTAAGTTAGTACAATTTTTACAAAAAGAAAGCAATTTATTAAATAAAACAAACTAAAAAAAACAAAATTAAACTAAAATGACATAATAAAAATACTATAAAAAGGTATATTTACAACTTATCAAATACCCCCATACTTAAGCTTTTGCTATTGCAGAGCAAAAGTTTGAGGTGAACTTATTAGGAATAAAAAAACTCTAAGTTTAGCTACCGCTTAATTAATTATAAGAGAGATCTAAATAAACATACGAGGTGTAAGAGTTAAGTCCTAAAATTATGTAGATGATTTAAATAGCGCAAAAGTTTTGGCCAAAAGAATTCTTGAAGTAATCAAATAGAAAACAATAATTGTAATGGTTAGATTAACAAAAATAGTTTGGAATTATATGAACTTTAACATATAGGAGTTTTACTAGAAATAATGCAATTTATAAATTATGCTCTCAAAAAGATTTTTGAATTAATTCTAGAATCGTGAAATTGGCTATGAGGGTTGATGTTGGTTTATGAAGAGGGTTTAGGTGAAATAATTTTTTCTCGAACCTCCATTTTTTTTCATTTTGTATTATTAGGAAAATGAAATCTTAGTTTCCTAATATGATTTTTTTTTCTTTTTCAACTTCATAATAATAAAATTAACCAAATGTATATGTGTAGGAGTAATGAATTTTATTCTCTTACTCCGTAACATATAATCCTTTTAAATTATTGGGTGCCTATGTTTACGGAACGAAATCTTATTCCCATTGACATAGGATATTTTAAGGATAAAAAATTTATCATGCCAAGTAAGTCATGATAAATAAGGGGAGAAAAGAAAACTAGATTTTTAATTAGAAAATTTTTTGAGAGCAACCTTAATAAATTGTACGTTCCAATTTTTCAGAAAGCTAAAAGTAAACATAAATAAATTCTATAGTCGTTATTTTCTAACATAATACACATACTTCTATTAATAAAAAATTAGAAGTAGTGCCTAAAATGAGTTCGCTATTTTTAACAAAGCATAATGAATTCTTTAAAAATTAACCCCAGTTATTTAAAATTTTCAATCAATAATTAAAAAATGAATAGTGAACAAAAAATAAATTAAATTCACATATAAATAAACTCAAAACAAATTTTTTGGATAGAAAGAAAATTAAGAATGATATATTTGATTTATTTGTTTCAAATCATTTTTTTTTTTGGATTTTTAGAGTTTTTCTTATCATTTTTTTTAATTTATTATCTTTTTTTTGAATATTTGTTTTGTTTTACTCTTTCTTTTGAATTTTTGACTTATTATCTTTTTTTTAAAATTTGTTATTATATACATTGGGAAAAAAGAAGCGATAAGAAATAGATATTATTTGAACTTTTTATTCTTTTTTGGATTTTTTTGATTTTTATAAGCAAATATTTACAAAATATGGAAAGAGAGAAACGTTAATTACAAAGAAGAGAAAGAAAGAAAGAGGGGAAAGAGAGAAAAGAACAAAAATATTTACAAAAATATTTACAAAAGATATGTGCATAAAGTATGTACAAAATTATTTTCAAAACAAAACTAAATATTTTTTGAATTTTTGTTTTATAATTTTTTTTGAATTTGTGTTTTATAATTTTTTTTTTGTGTTTTATAATTTTTTTGGAAATTTTGTGTTTTATAATTTTTTTTTGTGTTTTAAAAAGAAAGGAAAAGAATTTTTTTTTGATTTTTCATTTTAAAATATTTGGATTTTTTTATATATATATATTTTTTATTTTTGAAATGTAGAAAGTAGAAGTGCAGAAACGCGTTCGGGGAGGCCCATCAGAAACCCTGCATTATTAGAAAAAGGTGCAAACATAATAAATAAAGGGCGAAAAAGATAAGCGTGGGGTGCCTCCCAGGAGCGCTTTGTTTATAGTCGTGTAGCTTGACAATTTTGGCGGGGTTATATATCGAGGAGTGTTATGGTTTCGTAATGCTCGATCACTGGGTCGCCCGCGATGTATAACTTTAACCGATGACCGTTTACTTTAAACGAACCTTTTTCCGGGTGGGAGATGAGTACTGTCCGATATGGAAAAACTTTATCAACGATGAAGGGGCCGGACCATCTAGATTTAAGTTTTCCAGGAAAAAGTTTAAGACGTGAATTATAAAGAAGGACAAGATCGCCCGGAGAAAAAAATTTTGGGGACTTTAATTTTCGATCGTGATATAACTTAGAACACTCCTTATAGAACTTATTGCTCTCATAAGCGTTCGCACGCCATTCATCGAGCTCGTTTAGTTATAGTTTTCTATTCTGGGCGGCTAAGTTGGCGTCGATGTTTAAGAGTTTTAAAGCCCAAAGAGCGCGATGCTCTAGTTCTACGAGTAAATGACACGCTTTGCCATAGACTAACCAAAACGGCGTACAACCGATTGCGGTTTTGTATGCCGTCCGATACGCCCACAACGCATCTTCGAGTTTGACGGACCAATCTTTCCTATTAAGTGAAACGGTTTTTTTTAATATTCTCTTAATCTCTCGATTTACTAACATGACTTGGACACTTGTTTGCGGGTGGTAGGGGGTGGCAAGTTTGTGCGTGACTCCGTATTTAGCTAACGTCTTAGCCATAAGATCGTTATAGAAATGCGTTCCCCTATCACTAACCAGTGCGCGAGGCGTGCCGAAGCGAGAGAATAGTTTTTTAAGAAATGTAACGACGACTCGCGTATCGTTGGTGGGGAGAGCTTGCGCTTCCGCCCACCTCGACACGTAGTCGACCGCTACTAAAATATACATATTTTTGAAAGACGGAGGTAGGAGGCCAACAAAATCTATGCCCCATAAATCGAAGACTTCGCATTCTAAAAACAAATTTTGGGGCATCTCATCGTGACGAGAGATGTTACTCGACCGTTGTCAGGTATCGCAGGAGCGCACAAAATTGTGAGCGTCTTTGAATAGAGTGGGCCAAAAGAAGGCCGCCTCCTGCGCCTTTCGCGCGGTCCGATAAGCTTGATAATGCCCACCAGCCGGACCCTTGTGGCAGTGCCAAAGTATTTGCGTGCACTCCACACCCGCGATGCATATTCGGACTGCTTGGTCCGAGCAGATACGAAAAAGATAATGGTACTCTCAAAAGAAATATTTCAAGTGAGAAAACAATTTCTTCTTTTGTTGGATTGAAAAGTCTTTTGGGAGCACCCTCGTAACTAAATAGTTCGCAAAATCTGCGAACCAAGGCGGGGATGAAGAACTAGTAGTTATGGCTAGGATGCGTTCCTCGTGGAATCTGTCATTTATGTCAGATTCTAGGAGCGGTTCCGCACCGGGATTTTCGAAGCGCGAGAGGTGATCGACGGCTAAATTTTCCGCGCCCTTCTTATCCCGGATCTCTAAATCAAATTCTTGCAAGAGGAGGATCCATCGAAGAAGGCAGGTTTCTGCATCATTTTTAGCTAATAAATATTTAAGGGTGGAGTGATCGGTAAATACGATAACTTTAGAAAGCGTTATATACGAGCGAAACTTATCAAAAGCGAAAACGACGGCTAAGAGTTCCTTTTCCGTTGTGGTGTAATTTACTTGTGCGGAAGTGAGAGTTTTGCTTGTGTAATAAATTGATGAAAGTGTTTGTCTATGCGTTGGCCAAGAACGGAACCTAAGGCAATATCACTAGCGTCGCACATAATTTCGAACGAAAGGGTCCAATCGGGCACCACTAAAATGGGTGAATTGATAAGTTTTTGTTTTATGAAATTAAATGCAGACTCGCATTCGCTATTAAAGAAAAAATTTGATTTTTTTTCCAAGAGGCGAGTAAGAGGCTTTGTTATTTTTGAAAAATCATGAATGAAACGTCTATAAATGCCCGCGTGATCGAAGAAACTCCTAATGGATTTAACGTTTGTTGGTTGCGGAAGTTTTTCTATGATTTCTACCTTGGCCTTATCTACCTCCATCCCCTTAGACGAAATCATATGGGCGAGAACCAATCCTTCTCGAACCAAAAAGTTACCCTTTTCCCAATTTAAAACAAGATGCGTGTCCTTGCATCGCTGTAGGACACAATCTAGATTTCGAAGACAATACGGGAAAGAGCATCTGAAAACAGAAAAGTCATCCATAAAGACTTCCATAATCTCTCCTACCAACTCGCCAATGATTGTCAGCATATAACTTTAGAATGTAGCTGGCGCATTTCAGAGGCCAAATGGCATTCTTCGGTAGGCGAAGGTGCCAAACGGGCAGGTAAATGTTGTTTTCTCTTGATCATCGGGGAAATGGGGATTTGGAAAAACCCCGATAAACCATCAAGAAAACAATAAAATGGATGACCGGATAAACGCTCCAGAACTTGGTCTAAAAATGGTAGCAGAAAATGGTCCTTATGGGTGGCATCATTTAATTTTCTATAATTGATGCACACCCGCCAACCTGTAACAGTACGAGTTAGGACAAGTTCATTGTGCTCATTCTCCACTACGGTAAGACCGCCCTTTTTGGGCACCATGTGAACGGGACTAACCCACGCACTATTAGAAATGAGATAAATAATCCCCGCATCTAATAATTTAATTATCTCAGCTTTAACAACATCTTTCATGTTTGGGTTAAGACGTCATTGCGGCTGAATGGTTTTGCGGCAATTATCTTTGACAAAAATCCTATGAGTGCAAAAAGAGGGGTTAATCCCCTTAAGTTCAGAAATTTGCCACGCATTTGCGTGGCGATATTTAAGCAAAACTTCCAATAAATCGGAAGTCCCCGAATCACTCAAGTCCGAAGAAATAATAACGGGAAGCGTATGGCCTTTTCCTAAAAAAGCGTATTTGAGTGATTCAGGTAAGGGTTTGAGGTCTAGGATGGGCGGTTCTTCTAGGGAGGTATTAATTCCTATGTATTTCTTACCAATTGGTTCGGAAGGCAAGTTCATAGAGGTATCCTCATCGCATTCAAAATTTTCGAGCGCATAAATATCGTCGTTTAAAAATACCGAATTGAAAATCGGAGAAGAACGATCTCCAAAAAAAGGAATCTAAAGAATAGCAGAAATCGTCGCTCGATGACGAGTCTTCCATCGAGGGATTAATAGAGAGAGTTACTTCACCATCTCCTACCCGAAGGAGGAGACGCCCGTTACTCACATCTATTAGTGCGAGGGAGGTGGCAAGAAAAGGGTGACCAAGTATTATTGGTACCTCGGCGTCCTCCTCGATGTCTAAGATGACGAAGTCGAACGGAAAGGTAAACATGTCTACTCGGACAAGGACGTCCTCCACTACCCTGATGGTGAACTTAACCGAGCGATCCGCTAATTGGATGCGCATATTAGTAGGGGCCGGAGTGCCCAAACCTATTTTTTTAAAGAGCGAGAACGCTATCAAATTAATGCTCGCGCCTTAATCTGCTAGAGCATATTTTTCTGATATATTGCCAAAAAGGCACAGGATGGAAAACCGTCCCGGGTCATTTTGTTTTGGGGGCTATTTATTGGTAAGGGCCATCGAGCAGTCATCATTTAGAGAAATATACGAAATATTTTCTAATTTTTGTTTATTAGAAAAAAGTTGTTTTAAATATTTCGCATATTTAGGCATCTGCGAGATTTCTTTGCAGAACAGAACATTAATATGAATTTATTTTAATAGTAAAATAATATTTTTATATTGTGCATCCTTACGCTCATCATCTAACCTATGCGGATATGGCAGGGCCTCGTTTTAAATAATTTTTTCGTTTAAAATTGGTAAAGGCGGCGTAATCGAAGAAGGGGGAAGAGTGGTCGGAGGTGAAATATGTACCTGAGGATCGGTCCGTTTTGGATCGACCACCTCCTTATCGCTATGGAGGGTTATAGCGTTGGCGTTCTCATGCTGATTGGGCTCCGTGTTTCCCGGCAGTGCCCCGAGCGCGCACTTAGACATCATTCTCGCCAGTTTTCCAGCCTGTTGTTCAAGGGTTTTTAGCGATCCGGTGATGTTCCGGATATTTGATTCGTTGGACGTTTTGTATATAAAAAACATTTCCTCGATCGGGTTGTGTTTTGGAAGAGACGGAGGTGGCAGAAATCAGGGCGCAAAAGAATTGGGGGGCGCTGCACATTGTTCGGGTTGCTACAAGAAAAATTGGGGTGATTCCTCCAACCCGAATTATAGTTATTACTATAGGGGTTATTGTTGGGGTTGAAGGAAGGACGACCCGAATTTCCTATGAAATCCACGAACTCTTCAGCCACATAGACATTAGGGGGAATAAAACAAGGCGGAGTGGAGGACGTAACAGACATCTCCGCCACCTTCTTTGTTAACCTTTCAACTTGAAGGGTTAAGAGAGAAGTGGAACCCACTTCAAAAAGGCTGGCCGCCGACTTTGGGCGTCCCCGCGGGACGTTCCATTGGTAGGAGTTCATAGCCATTTCTTCAAATATAGCCTGTGCGATCTCGGGGGTCTTATTGTTAAGGGTGCCCCCGACAGCCGCGTCAATCATTTGACGCGTCTGAAAATTAAGACCGTTATAAAAAATTTATACCTGCAACCACGTTGGTAGCGCATGGTGCGGGCACCGGTGGAGTAACTACTTAAACCGTTCCCAAGTCTCATAAACAGACTCAGGATCATTTTACACAAACGAAGAAATGCCCGCCCACAACTTTGCAGTTTTTGCGGGAGGAAAATACTTCGTCAGGAACCGCTCCGTCAACTCTGCCCAGGTGGTGATACATCCTCGTGGGAGGGAATTCAACCATGCCTTTGCTTTGTACTTAAGGGAAAAAAGAAATAGGCGCAAGCGAATGGCGTTATCAGTGACGCCATTAATCTTGAAGGTGTCGCATATTTCAAAAAAATAGACAAGTGCACATTCGGGTCCTTGTCCGGCAGTCCATCGAACTGCATGGCGTTTTGGACCATTTGAATGACACTTGATTTTATTTCGAAATTATTATTCGCCACCGTAGGGAGAACAATACTATACCCAGTATCATGCAAATTTGACCGGGCGTAATATGACATTGTACGCTCGACGACCGCGTTCAGATTAGGGTCGACCATAACTATGAAAATGGGTTCTCCGATAGATTCTTCAGGGTCTAAAGAAGGAATTCGGCATTGAGATCGAATACGCGCAAGGGATTGTTCGATCTCAGGGTTTAAATCAAAATCTTCAGACTCGGAGGGTTGTCCATGGGTCATACACCCTTAAAAAATTAAAACAAAATAAATGCTTTTTTTGTTTTTTTTTAAATAGAGATTTTAGGTTTAAATTTTTTTTAGTTTTTTTAGTTTAGCTTATAGAAAATAGCTAAAAGTAATAGACTTCGGAATTCGAAATAATAACTAAAGATTCCCTGGCAAAGGTGCCAAAAACATGATGTCCCGCGAACAGACTCTTATTTAGGTGGTTGGTTCGATGAGTCAAACGTCGCGGGCTTGCTAAAAAGCGAGTTTTTAACGAAAGGAGGCAAGTGCACCTATCACATGTAGTTCTCGATATTCGGGGGAATATCGAGGTCGTATTATTCTCGGGGTCGGGTTGATTATCTCTACTGCTGCAGGAGTAACTATTATTTTACTGAAAATTCGTTGGGGATTTTAATTAACTAAGGCGGATAAAATAAAAGGAAAGCGAAAATGATTTAGAAAATTCGATGAAGGGTCAACGCTCGGCACCGAATCAGATTAAGACTAAAATAACTCTTAATAATTATTGAACTTTGTTTTCAAATTAATAAAAGGCAACGTGGTCGTGGAGGTTCCATAAATATGAGCGCACTTATCTTTAGAAATATTGCTCACCTGAACGCTAAGACTATTCGACCGAATGTTAGTCCGACGAAAGATTCCTCTTAACGCCCGCTTTACGCTAAGAACCCCGCTATTGGGTGGGGAACCTAATTCGGTAAAATTACGCTTGTCCTCTCTCGAGAGTATGCAAGCAACTCTATTTACGTAGGGGTGATCTGTCCATACGCACGACCTCTCAGCTAGCTAGCGTATGGATAACGGAAATAGAGCCCACACATTAATATGTGGTTCTACGCGTCGTTAACCCGGGGTAAACCTTAATTCCTAAAATTAAAGTGAAAATAAAGAACTTTAATTATTTCAAATCATTTTATATGTCCCAATGCTCTTCTATGCTGAGGCTAATAATGATTAGCCACTCATCGGTATGGGGACGGCTTTATAATTTTATGTGACGCGAGTTCAAGACTAAACGGTGAAGGGTTATAAAAAGAAGACACAAAAAAATTAACAAACATTTAGAAAACTAGAGAAGTTAGGTAATACGAGAACTCACACACACTTCAAATTATAAATAAAATAGAAACTAAGTTACAAAAAAAAGAAATAAGAAGTACTACTCAAACGAGTAGGCAGGAAATAAAGGCACGCCATTTAACTCTTAACGAGTAGGCGGAAATAAATGCAAGTACAAGTCCTACTCAAACGAGTAGGCGGGGATTAAAAACATGTCATTTAACTCTTAACGAGTGGGCGGAAATAAATGTGCACACGCACACAATCTACATGAAATAAACACACACACTCACTCTACTGAAAATGAAAATGCACACACACTTGCATAAATGAAAAATGCACGCCCACTGCAAAAAAGTAAAACACATGCACGCACTCTACATAAATTGAAAGAAAGCAATAAAATTATCTCCTACACACACACACTCTACATAATTTAAAGAAAGCGATAAAACAAAGCAATCAAATTTATCTCCTACACTCACAAACTCTACATAATTGAAGAAAGCATTAAAATTTATTCTCATACACTCACACACACAACATGGAATTTAAAAGAACAAAATGAAAACCTAACTCATACACTCACACACACAAATTAAAAACAAAATGAAAGTTACCTAAAAATTAAAACAACTACTTTTTTATACTTATATTTTACCAAAAACACATAAAAAGAACTAATCAAAATTATAAGAACAAAAGTTTTTCAAAACAAAGCAAAAAATAAAGCCTTTCAAAAATTAAAATTACAACTTTTCATTCTTAGGATTTCATAAAAGTGATTAAAAAGTGAAAATAAAGTGAAAAGAACAAAAACGTTTTTCAATCCTAGAACAAAGCTAAGTAAAAAATCAAAATCACTTTTAAACCTCTTTTTATAAATTCATAAGAATGAAAACATAAAACATAAAACATGAATAAGATAAAAATCAAAATGAAACTATCCTAACAACATTTTTTTTGCAAGTAAAAATACTATAGCTTTTATCATATTATCAAAACAAAACAACATGAATTAAAAACAACTCTTACAAAATCACACACACATTTCATAAAGAGAAAAAACAAAGATGAAACTAAGGATAAAATGAAGAAGAAAGTGGGCACACAAGTTCATTCCAAAGTCATTTAAGAAGAGAAAAGCCAACATATTTTTATTGACTAAAATGAACTATTACAAAGCTAATACAAAGCTAATACAAACATAAAAAGAGAGGAGGAGAAAGTTCTCCTTACATGGCAATGGAGTCCATAAGGGCAGCCCACAAAACACACGAAATTTTGGCTCAAAAAAGTAACCCTTGGACCATAGAGAAATGAGATATTTATAGGGAAAATTTTCCAAGTACACACCCTCTGTCAAGGGCGTGTCGGTGGGGCGTGTCAGTACTATTTACGATGTGAGCCGGCAATTTGATGGGAGTATTGACTTGCGGCTGAACAGGACGATGTCACACCTTTGGTCACGGGCATGATGGTGGGCGTGTCGAGAAGGTTGAAGTGGGCGTGGGTTGCGTCAAAAGTCACCGGTGGCGTCTTGTCGGGCCAGGTGGAGGAGACACGCCCTATGTCATGGGAGTGTCGCGGGGCATGTCGGGTTGGGTTGACGAATGTCGAGCACGGTTTCATCGAGCGCGTGACATGGGCCTTGGTCACGGGGCGTGTCAAATGAAACGGGCGTGTGACCGGGCGTGTCAAACTTTTCTCCTCAAATTCTTCTGATTTCACGGGAAATGAAGTGTCACGGCCTGGTCACGGCCGTGACCCAACGTACCGGGCGTGTACTTATTTTTTGGGAAATTTTCTGCAAATTTTTAGGAAATCAAATGATGTAGGCTATGGTGTTTGATGCTATAACGGCAAAGGGAGTAACATGTACGCCTCTCTATTTCCACTATTACGCTCACACAATAACTAAACGCAGCACACCCACGAACAACGTTATCAACTATCGCTAACGTACGGTAGCCACGCCGATTAATGATCTAACAAACGAGTAGATGCCGATGTTCTCACAAGCTAAAAGGACCAATATTGGGTCCGAACGAGCGATGGTTGTACCAAAAGAGATCTACCGAAAGGTTCAGTTCGGAAATGGTACATCTCCCCCAACAAAACGAAAGCGAGGCTCGCCAAACCTCTCGGAAAATTAAACAACTAGAAAGAACAACACATGCGATCGGAAAGATAAACCACGAACGAAAAACGATTCCAAAGTAACACAAAGGTATTCCACCAAATAAAAATCTAAAGGGATAAGAATCACACAAGAGGTTGATGATCTCGTTACCCAACCGGAATAGATGATTCCGGTTCACTTTCAAGGATCGTTCTTCCACGACTCTGCCGGAGTGTCGCCGAATGGAGAGAAACTTGTCTGCTTCCTTTGCTTCACGTCGGGATGGAGGAAAACCACAAAGGGAGAAAACACCTTTGATCTTGGTCGATTTCACTATGGAAAGGGGCTGATTTGGGGGCTCTTGAAGGAGGTCGGGTTTTGGATAAGGGAGAGGGTGGTGGTTCGGTTTAGGCTGGGGAAGTGAGGGTCGGCTTGAGAGTGGTGGCCGAATCTTGGGAGGTGCAGTTGAGGGGTGCTCGGGTTTGGTGTTGGTGGAGGAGGCCGGCGGCTAGGGAGGAGTTGCGGTGGTCGGATATGTGAGGGAGAAAAGGAAAGGGAGGAGGATCTAGAGGGGAAACCGAGGGGAGCTAAGGAGGAAAGGGGAGGAGGGAAGAGGAGGGAGGCCGAGCAAGGGGAGGGGAGAGGAAGGGCGGCCGGCGGCCAAGAGGAAGGGAGGAAGAGGGTGGGCGGCCAAGGAGGAGAAGGGGGAGAGATTTCAAAAGGAGGATTAGGGTTTCTACATTTTTTCATTCACTAAGTAAAACCATGAAAGTCCATGCCTATATATAGGCTTTACAAAATGCATCGCCTATATGCAGCCCACTAAATAAAAATAAATCAACACCTAAAATACTTAAACATTACATGATGAAAATAAAAATGCAAATAGAAATAAACTAAATAATGTTTAAAAGCCTTCATCTCATGTACCTCCACATCATGTAGTCATCATCTTCAACATGTAGGAGAACGCCGTCGCTATCGATGTCATCATCTTCAACTTTAACACGTTGGGGGTTGCCGCCATCAATCCTCCCCCACTCAAAATATCTCATTACCGATGAGTTCGCATGGCGGTGCTGGCGCCGAAGAACATCATCCAAAAGAACCATCGTCGAGTCCGGAATCCAAGGGTCACCGGAGACCGGGAGAGCACACCATCGTATCACATAATGGTGAATACCACCGCTTGGAGAGGAGAGCAAAACACCCAATATGAACCCGTCTAGCAAAAATATTGTCCTGGGGAAACTGGGAAAAGTATTAGGCAAATAAAGAGGAAAAATTTCTTCATCAACAGTCAACGTACCTCCGTTGGAGACCAATGGTGAGAACGATCCAAGAACAAGCTCACCCCCCAACCCAAATGAAAATATAATGGCACCAAACGTAGAGTTAGATATTTCAAAAGGTGGAAAAACACAATGCGTGAAATTGGAAACATTTAAACTAGGGGAATTACCCCCATTCAGTGGTTAACTTCAAGCGATATGTTGTTTCTCCTAATTGATTAAAAATCCAGAAAGTTCTAACTCGACGACTCGCCAACGTTTCTATAGTGCCCATAGGCATCCGTTCAGGGACGAGTCAAACCAAGAGTAAACCAAAAACCTTATAGGGAGATTCCCTCTTATGTATGTTAGCGAAATATTGATAAGAAGACATGTGTGTGACTAGCGCTTCCTTACTGTGCTTATGTAAAATGAAAGCGTGAGAGGCAAATACTATTGCAGGCAGACTTGACATGTAAAATAGCGGTAACGGAACTACTTGAGATGGAACCAAGGGAACTAAATATGGTGGCGCCAACGGAAAGTAATAGGGTGGCACTAGCGGAACTACATATGGTGGCACCAACCCAAAGAGATCTGGTGGTACCAACAGAATGCGATCCGGTGGCACAAAAGATGGCGACATAATTAACGTACTCTCAGAGATTTTGTTAGTTTTAGAAAGTCGAGTGGATACCAAATTAATGAGACATTCATCATGACCAAACACGAAATCTATTATCACACTACGAGACATGTCCCAAGGAGGGTCCAGCATGGATGGAAAAATAACATGACTCAAATCAGGCAAAATAAATTCATGTCCGAAAGGATCTACTGTTCAGGTCAACATATCAGGAGGGAGAGTCGGTAAAGCTAAAACCTGGAGAGAGTTAAGATCGCATTTAAATTCACGCAACAGAGTTAGCATCAGGGGACGCTCATCCGGGTCTACTTCTATGTCGTCTTCCAAAAATATAACTCTCTTGCTAGGACATTCTTCCAACTCATAAATCATGACTTTAGTAACAGTACAGATCTCAGGAATGGGAGCATCGATAGACTCTGGAGGACAGGCTAAGTCATGCCCAATGTCAAAATACAGATTTATCATCCAAGTAAAATCCTCCGGGTGCAAGCCATCAAAATCAAACGGAAAATCAAACAGAAGATTTTCCCTCACAGAAAACTCAACTGGCTTGTCATCACCTAACTCACGATCAGAGAAACATTCGCCACAGGGTGACTCTATCACCTCACTAGAAACTTCACTCAAATCAGACTCAGTAATGGATTCAGAAACATCGACGAGGGGAAGTGGAGATGATTCCTCAGTAGTGGGCACTACAATATGTCTCGGACTAAAAATAACCAGCTCGAGTCCTAACATTTCATCGCCTAAATCACGAGTGGGTAAGCTCTCAGCATAAGGTAACACTTCCGACTTAGGGTCATCAAAAGACTCCATGGAAATCAAGGTAGACCGCGCAGTAGTATCGCCGAAGGGGAGTGGAGATGATTCCTCAGGGGAGAAATCCTCATCCAGGTCACTAGGGTAACCAATCTCTTCAACGTCAATACAATCGTCAGTAATATCAGCCCTGCCCTCAGTGACGGGCACAGTCCTAGGCACGACCTTAGACTCATTAGGGGAGTCTACAACTAAATCAGGAAACTCAGGGGGAGACTCAAAATGGTCTATGGGCGTAATCAGGGTAGGATGCACAATAGAGACAAGACCAGATTCGCCACTAGACTTACATATAGTAATCGTCTGACATGAGAGAACTTTGCTCCTAGGAATCTGGTGCTTCTCAATTTCCAATGCCGTGCAAAAGGTGGTGTCTAGATCGGTGTGACCATATCGCAATAACCTTCCCTGGATGTAGGAGCTCAACCCCCAACGAAACCTGGAAAGGGTGACCTCAGGCGATTCCTTCACACCGCTCCTAACCGTCAAATCCTTAAAAAGTTGCATATAATCTGAGACCGGCTTATTCCCTTGTTTAAGGGTAGACAAATCATCAGTTATTTGCCATTTGGCCTGGGTGTTTGGTTTATCTTCATTCCTAAAGATCGGTATGAAACTAGCGCCGTCCGTAGGATAACTAGGGTGTTTCCTTGGGAGAAATGGTACTACTTGGCTACCCTTTAATTGGCCAATCAACGCCTTACTCTCATCCACTACCGGGCATTGGAATGGCTTTCTAACATTCCTAATGGAACCTAATGATTTTCCTCGGGAAACATTGACGTCGTAGGCCATATTGTGATAACCGGAGAGAAAACTCGATCCGGAATTTGTGCACATACAAAGAGAAATGCTTCTGGCCCAATTAAAATAGGTTTGTCGAAATTGTTCCCGCTAAACCACTAGGGTAATATTAATATAAAATAGATTTTCTTGCAGAATAAAATATGAATATTATTAATTAATTTTTTTTGATTTGTTTGCTGAAAAATAAGAAATTTAATGCGCTATTGGCAGACCAGAAAAATATTTTGTTTTTGATTATTTTGACTCTAAACGTGCATACAAAGTGCGTGTTAACGTTCTATATAAGAGGGGAGGGTGCCAATTAAAAAATTGACAAGAACCTCCCTCTGATACCAAATTGATGTAGGCTACGGTGTTTGACGCTATAATGGCAAAGGGAGTAAAACGTACGCCTCTCTATTTCCACTATTACGCTCACACAACAACTAAACGCAGCACACCCACGAACAACGTTATCAACTATCGCTAACGTACGGTAGCCACGCCGATTAAATATTGAACAAACCACTAGAGGCTGATGTTCTCTCAAGCTAAAAGGACCAATATTGGGTCCGAACGAGCGATGTTTGTACCAAAAGAGATCTACCGAAAGGTTCGGTTCAGAAATGGTAGATCTCCCCAAACAAAACGAAAGCGAGGCTCGCCAAACCTCTCGGAAAATCAAACAACTAGAAAGAACAACACATGCGATCGGAAAGATAAACCACGAACGAAAAAAGATTCCAAAGTAACACAAAGGTATTCCACCAAATAAAAATCTAAAGGGATAAGAATCACACAAGAGGTAGAAGATCTCGTTACCCAACCGGAATAGATGATTCCGGTTCACTTTCAAGGATCGTTCTTCCACGACTCCGCCAGAGTGTCGCCGGATGGAGAGAAACTTGTCTGCTTCCTTTGCTTCACACCAGGATGGAGGAAAACCAGAAAGGGAGAAAACACATTTTGTCTTGGTCGATTTCACTATGGAAAGGGGATGATTTGGGGGCTCTTGAAGGTGGTCGGGTTTTGGATAAGGGAGAGGGTCGTGGTTCGGTTTGGGGTGGCGAACTGAGGGTCGGCTTGAGAGTGGTGGCCGAATCTTGGGAGGTGGAGTTGAGGGGTGCTCTGGTTTGGTGTTGGTGGAGGAGGCCAGCGGATAGGGAGGAGTTGTGATGGTCGGATTTGTGAGGGAGGAAAGGAAAGGGAGGAGGAGCTAGAGGGGAAACCGAGGGGAGCTAAGGAGGAAAGGGGAGGAGGGAAGAGGAGGGAGGCCGAGCAAGAGGAGAGGAGAGGAAGGGCGGCCGACGACTAAGAAAAAGGGAGGAAGAGGGTGGGCGGCCAAGGAGGAGAAGGGGAAGAGATTCCAAAAGGAGGATTAGGGTTTCTCAATTTTTTCATTCACTAAGTAAAACCATGAAAGTCCATGCCTATATATAGGCTTTACAAAATGCATAGGCTATGTGCAGTCCACTAAATAAAAATAAATCAACACCTAAAATACTTAAACATTACATGATGAAAATAAAAATGCAAATAGAAATAAACTAAATAATATTTAAAAACCTTCATCTCATGTAGCTCCACATCATGTAGTCATCATCTTCAACATGTAGGAGAACGTCGTCGCCGTCGTCGTCATCATCTTCAACTTTAACACATTGGGGGTTGCCGCCATCATCAAAATAAACTTAAGTTAGTACAATTTTTTACAAAAAGAAAGTAATTTATTAAATAAAACTATCAAAAAAACAAAATTAACTAAAATGATATAATAAAAATACTATAAAAAAGGTATATTTACAACTTATCAAGATTTCATGTTTTCTTCTTTGTTTTCGTTTTTAGACTTTGTTGATTATTTTTTTTGTTCCTTCTCTAGTTTTAATTTTTCAGCAGCAGATATTCCCTTTCTTTTATCTGCTAGTGTATAGTTAATTTTTTCTTTGAATATTTCTGTGGGTGAATTCTTTCTTGTTGCACCATGTTTTCTTATATGAATATCGTTGCAGATGGTGCGGGGATTATAAGCATAGTTGTGATGAGGGCCACACTGAAGATAATGCGCATAATTCTCGTGGTTCAGTGTATGGAGCCCCGTCCTCTTACGATACTTCGTACACCATACCCCAGTCTTATGGTCACTTCACTTCTACGCCTTCATCTTTTTCTTATTCCTCTCTGGTCCCATCAGGTCCAAGGAGTAAGGGAAAATTGTGTTTGTGTTGTCGTAGCACCGACCACGTGTTGAAAGATTGCGCAGAATTTCAGTGCCAGTTGGAGGAGGATGATGAACCAGCTATCTGGTTCGTTCCATCCACCTCTCAATCGGCTACCCCTTCTGATTTTGATGATATATTCACAACACCACCTTATCTATGGGGAACTGCTACCGATATACCCATCAAACTTTCTACAGATCGGTGTGATGACATTATGGTGTCGTCTCTCCCCATACATTCTTCCCCTCTTTTGTATTCACCCCCGGAGGAACCTGCACATATTTTCTCTGATGTTGTTGATCCTCCGCTTTCTTTGCAAGAATTATCTATCCCAATTTATAGTGAGTAGGTTGGTGATACCGACGATTATCTATGCTTGGATCCTTCGGGGAGTGAGACCGGGACCACTCCCTGTTAAATTTTCCCAAGGTGGTCAGCAAGATAGCCCAAAACCAAATTAATATCTTCGGCACTACCCAGTTCACACTTTGATCTAGCGGAAAAACCAGGGATCAAGCTCAACACACCAAGCACATGGAAGAACAAGCAGATCTTATATTCATTAATCTTCTTTACAAGGCGAGGTATACATAGAGAGACATGATTTCGCTAGTACAAACAACTATAACAGAAATCACAACAAACAAGTCGTGCGGACAGCACTGGAACCCGCCGAGACCGCCGAAGTCGCCAAGTCCTCTGAAGTCACCCGAGCTGAAGCTGCAACACGCCGAATAGACACGGAGTCCGCTGAAGCCGTGAGGCCGCGCGGACACACCGTTATTCTCCTACTGCTGATGATCTGATGAACAGACCGCCTACCCGCCTGCGTCTGGCGGATAGGTTATTAGAACTTGCAAACGTTGAAGCAGAGTACTGACAAGCCGCAGAGCGACCTGCTGAGACCGCAGAGACCGCACAATTCCAAGCACTGACTAAAGTCAAAGTCAAACTCCTGGCTCCTTGAAGCAAACCGCGTGACCTGCACACAACAAACCATCAGCTCTACTCAACCCGCGCGGACAGAAAATGCAGACCGCAGCAATTTGCCCAAGCCCCACTTACTGTTCCCTCAGTTACTGTAGACGTGCCGGGGGGTCCTATTTATAGGCGAGGTGAGGAGTGTGGTCACCGCCCTAGTGGATAGAGACACCGCCCCAGCCCGCGCGCTAACAACACCCGTCTGCCGAGTCCGCAAGGACGTAGCCGGATCAACCCGCTAGGAGCAAGGCACCATTGGGCGAACCCTTATCAGTCCGCCCAGGCTTATGCAGACAAGGCACCAGCTTGCAAAGCCTCCAAACATTGCAGGACAGCATCCCCCTTCAGAGACTGTCCGCACAACAAGGGGCAGTCCGCATACCATCACAACAACGCCTCCATCCGCCACAAGTCCACGACCAAAGGCAGTCCGCCCGGTCAACAGCGGACTTGGCAGACACAGCGGATACACTGGCCTTATCACAAAATGTGACCAAGTCCAGAACCACCAAGGGGCTTAACGCGAGCTCGCCGGACATAGCTCCGTCCGCCAAACAACCAAGCAACATAGACCGCAAAATCCTTGCCAAAGAGAAGCAGTCCGCAAGCTACTCGCACGCCTTCCCAAACAGCAGTGCTGTACTACCAGAGCCCGGCAAGGCCTCAGCCAAACTCTAAGGCCAGTCCGCAACAGCGAACACTGCGGACACGCCAGTCCGCAAGCCTCCCGCGGATAGCTCCCAATCCGCCGGTAAGCACAATCTTGCAATACGACCACTGAGCAAGGTACCCCTGTCCGCGAACCTTTATCCACTCAGGCCGCTCCTTACTCGGCTAAACCAGCAAGACAGCCAATTGCCCTATCCGCAGATAACAGTCCACCAGGCTATGGACTTAAACCGAACAAGCCACTCAGAAGAACAGCCAGCTTCCACTAGACCTACCACCAGGCCGCATAACAGCAGTCCGCCCAGTCCACCCAGTCCGCCGGCTATGTCCGCTCAGGCCGCCCAGCTTGCCCATCAACCACTTCCACTTCACAAATTTCAACACTCCCCTTGAAGTGAGAAGTGGTGATCAAGCCCAGCATGCTGCGCAACCGCTCAAAAGGTCCCTTCGACAGTGACTTCGTGAAGATGTCAGCAAGATTGTTTTCACTCCGAACATGCTCGACCAGAAGAGATCCCTCCAACAACTTCTCCCTTATGAAGTGGTGATCGATCTCAATGTGCTTGGTCCTAGCGTGACACACTGGATTATTTACCAGTTTGAGAGCACTCTCATTGTCACCCCAGAGTAAAGTTGGCCCTTGCACTTCTTCATGCACATCCTCTATAAGCCTCCTCAACTAGATGGCTTCCCGAGCAGCCAAGGCCGAAGCCTTATACTCAGCCTCCGTTGTTGAGACGGACACCGAGTCCTGCTTCTGGCTATACCAGGAGATGGTAGCTGAACCGCAAGTGAACACATAACCTGAAGTTGACCTTCGATCATCCGAATCACTGCCATAGTCAGCATCTGTGTACCCAAGCAAGGCAAAGTTCGAGTCCCTTTTATAGATAAGACCATGTCAGAAGTTGTCTTGACATACTTCAAAATGCTCTTAGCCGCCACTAGATGAGACTTCCTTGGTTCAGCCATAAACCGACTTACTCGGCCAACTACGTAAGCAATATCTGGCCTTATAATCGTCAGGTAGATCAAGCTCCCAACAAGAGCTCTGAACACCAAGGGATCAGGAATAATCCTTACCTCATCTCGTCGAAGCTTCAGCCCATGTTCTAGTGGAGTAGAGCAACTCTTTCCTTCTCCCATGCCGAACCGCTTCGCAATGCGATCTGCATATCCTCTTTGGCAAATGAGTATACCATTCTTCTTCCTCTCCACTTCAAGACCGAGAAAGTGATGAAGCTCTCCCAAGTCTTTCATCTCGAAGCGTATAGCAAGCTCAGCCCTGAGCCTTGCTACTTCCCCCTCTGAATTCCCTGTGATGATCGTGTCATCCACATACAACAGGACCAAGACTTGAAGCTCCCCCTTCTTCTTGACGAACAAGCTGGAATCTGAGTTGGAAGCAAGATAACCGCAGAATTGCAAATACTTTGCTATCTTTCCATACCAAGCTCTAGGAGCTTGCTTTAACCCATAGAGGGCCTTCCTGAGCTTGCAGACATAGTCCGGATGATCTTCAGACACAAATCCAAGTGGCTGATCCTTGAAGATGTCCTTGTCAATTTCTCCATAAAGAAAAGCATTCTTCACGTCAAGCTACCACATCCTCCATCCCTTGCTAGCAGCCAAGGCGATCACCACTCTAACTGAAGTCATCTTTGCAACCGGTCTAAATGTCTCCACATAGTCTTCTCAATACTATTGTGAGAATCCTCGAACAACCAGACGAGATTTGAACCTATCAATGCTCCCATCAGCCTTCTTCTTCAACTTATACACCCACTTGCAAGTCACCGGAGTAATGTCATCACCCTTGGTCACAAGGTCCCAGGTTTCGTTTTTCTTGAGAGCAGCAATCTCTTCCTTCATGGCATCTTCCCACTCCTTAACTCCAGTGGCCTCGTTGAAGCTTGCAGGCTCTCGCTCATCCAGAGGACCTGCAAAGAAGCAGAAAATAAAGCTCACTGCATTCCCATCACAGTACCGAGCCAGTGGCTTAATAACCCTCTTCGATCTCCGAAGGGTCGGCTCCTTGCTTACTGCTTCTGTTGCTTCTTCGGGCTCAACTCCTACTTGGGGCAAGCTTTGAGCAGTGCTCCCCCTGCTTCCTGGGCCAGAAGGCTCAGCCTCCGAGTTTGAAGCAATAGGAGCTGCTGGTGAAACAGCAAACTCCTCTTCCAGGCCTTCAGTAACAACCAAGGGTTCTTCATCAACCTTGCTACCGGTTAGCTCAATCGAGCCACCTCCATATGACGTCAGCTCGTCAAAGACAATGTCTCTTGACACAACGAACTTCTTCGTCACAGGATCCATGCATTTCCATCCCTTCTTCCGCTCATCGTAGCCAACAAAGACAAGCTTCCTTGCCTTTGCATACAGCTTAGTCCGTGAAGCATCCGGGACATGCACATAGCAAGTTGAACCGAACACCCGAAGGTGTGCCACACTTGGCTTCTCCTTTAGCAACAACTCAAAAGGAGTCTTCATGTTGATCGGGCTGTGTGGCATTCAGTTGATGACATAAGAAGCACAAGACATCCCTTCCGCCCAAAAAGACCTTGGGATGTCTTTCGCATGAAGCCAGCATTTGCAAGTCTCCGTCAAATGACGGATCTTCCGCTCTGCTACTCCATTTTGTTGTGGAGTGTGAGCACAAGTGAGCTCTTGTTGGATCATATGCTTCCTGCAGAAGTTAGAAAACTCGGAGGAGATAAACTCACCACTGATGCCTGTTCTAAGCTTCTTCATCCGCAAGCCAAGCCGGCCCTCCACCAACTCCTTGAACTCCACAAAGAAACGAAAGGCTTCTGACTTCTCCTTCAAGAAATAAACCCAAGTCTATCTTGAGTAGTCATCAATCAGGACAAGCATGTATCTGCTTCCACCAATGCTGGCAATGACCGTTGGTCCCATCAAGTCACCATGAATGCACTCCAATGGTTGCTTGCTCCTTGTTTGTGATTTATCAAATGGAAGGTGATGTGCCTTAACGTATTGACACCCCGCGTAAACATGTTCGTCACCAAAGGAGGATAACTTAGGCAGACCTCTCACCAAACTTCTACTAGCCATAGCCTTCAGCTTGTCCATTCCTACATGCCCCAGCCTCTCATGCCAGATAGCAACGCTATCGTTGGCTCTCATTCGATCAACATAAGAATTGGTTGCAAGAACAAACAAGTTCTTAACCCTCCTTCCTACATGAGCAACATCAGCCTTAACTTCTGATACATTGCGAAGGAACGTCACGTTTGTTGGCCCAAATAGAACATGATACCCAGCATCTACTGCATTGGTCACAGAGAAGAGGTTCTTCTTCATGCCTGGTACGTGATACACACTCCTTAATGTGAGTGGCCCCTGATCACTACCCAAAGACACAACCCCCTCTTTATCTACTGCATAAATAGTATAAGAAGCAGTGATAATAGCTTCATTACCTGAGTATGCTTGCATGGAGGAGAACTTCGACTTGTCTCCGGTGAGGTGATGACAACACCCGGAGTCCACGATCCATTCGCCGTTGAAGTCCTCAGCATACAAGGCACGGACACAAGTGCCTGTCATGAAATCTCCGCCCCATTCTGCTTCCTCACTCCTATAGTAAGCTTCCTCCTTTCCTGCAGCATGCCCAGGCTGCAGCTCGACCTTACAGTCCCGCTTGAATTGCCCTCACTGATGATACCTGTAGCACTTCAAGTTCTTCTTCTAGTCCTTAGGAGCATTGCTCCTCTCCTGCTGATAAGACGTTGAAGGCTCTTTCTCACTAGCGACCTGCTTCTTCTTCCCTCCACATCTCTTATTCTTCTTGCCCGTGAAGAGTGCTTCACTGCTCTCCTCAGAGACAGTCACTCAAGCCATCTGCCTTGCCAAGCTTTCCTGTGAAGCAAGAAGATTCTCAAGCTCCAGCAAAGATGGTTGAGTAGCCCAGCCTTGAACTGATGTCACAAAGGCAACATACTCCTTCCGCAAGCTGTGGATTACGTGCCTCTTCAACTTAGCCTCTAAGATAGGCTCATAAGGATCAAGAGCTGAAATCTCTACACAGGCTCTTCATCTTCAAGAAGAACTTAGAGATGGTAAGGTCTCCTTGAGTTGTCCTGGCCAACTTATTCTCCAGGAACTGAAGTCGAGACACATTCTTCCTATTGAACAACTCATCAATGGTTGTCCAAATATCAGTAGCCGACTCACATCCAATGATGTGATCAAACAGTTCTGGTGAAACGTCTCTCTTGAGAACAAACTCCGCCTTAGCGTTTGTTTACTCCAGAGCCTAACCTGATTAGCAGTATCAAAAGCAGCAGTCACTTCTTTTCTGTCGTCACCATCGACGACCTCCCATTGCTCCTCACCAAGAAGATAACTCTTCATGCACGACTTCCACTTCTTGAAGTTAGTCGGCGTTAAGAGTTCAATACCAAGACCTCTTGCATAGCTCCCTTCCATTGCAACAACTGCTTGGATAATCCTTCAGAAGCACAAAGCACCAACACATGTTGATCACCACTCAAACACAGAGCAACAACACTGGTTGAACACTGCTCAAGCAACTGAACCTCCCTCTGATACCATGTAAAATTTTCTCAAGGTGGTCAGCAAGATTGTAAGACCCCCCTCCCCCTTACCAAGGAGGGCTACCGGATCTTATGCCCAGAACCGCCGTCTTATGGTGGAACTAACACACGGGTTAGTCGACACCGCAACACGCCGATCCTGCCGGCTAGTACGATCATAAACCTGTAGGCCAATATGAGAAGAAAGAAGTAAAACTGTATATGTAAAAATACCAGTCCACAAGCCACTGTATAATCATGAAAAAGAGATGAATAGTACATCATATAGTCCACAAATAAGTACAACTGAAAGAGTAAAAAGGGCTTATGCCCAGTACATCAAATCTCTCTCTCTCTCACAAAATAGTAAATGCGGAAGCTAAACTAGAACATCAAGACTCGTCCCACCTGAGGACGCACAGTAGTAGTGGTAGCCTGCTGAAGCGGTATCTGCTCCTCATGTCCTGCCTCCTCGACGTGTTGGTGCTCCATCTCCACGGGCTCCTAAAAATAGTTGGTCACCGACCATTAGTCAAAAAGACTAAGTCGTTTCCTCCGCACCTCGCCCCGCAGCTCCTAGGCACCGAGCGGGAGGACGAAGCGGAGGACAACAAGGGGTAGCAAAATGGAAGCAGGTGACAATATCTATCTAAAGTGGTACTAAGTAATGAAATTCTACACTAGCAATGCTAAGTACAGTACAAGTAGTAAGTAAGTAAGTGCGGTGCAGTAAAGGAGAGTAAAGAAGCAGCAGTATAAACAATAAATAAACTAAGCTACCACTAAGCTATCATCCAAACGTACCCTAACTTATATAAGTGCCCATACAAATATATAAGTTAGGATTTCCGGAAAATTTAACTTATCATATAAAAGAGCCCATACTAATTTATATGATAAGGATCTATGAAGCGTATGACCTAATATGACTGAATGATATGATGCAATTTTATGCGCAGGCAAGTGCAACTCACACACAACGACTCTGTGATCACAGACCTTTAGTTCCCACTTTTTGAGAGCTAGCATCACTCTCGGGTACCACCGCTGTGGCTACGGCAGCAGCGGAGCGGGCGTCTCCGCTTCTAGACCGGTATGCACACTACCAAGCCTTAGACCCCTCTCATACGCCTCTGTACACGTCCAAGGTGCACTCTAGAGTCTCGCGTACGTACTTTGCTGACAAACCCGTCAGTCTTGTTGGGTCGGATGTGTGTTAT
The DNA here is from genome assembly GCA_039583875.1 of Platanthera guangdongensis. Classification (NCBI taxonomy): domain Eukaryota; kingdom Viridiplantae; phylum Streptophyta; class Magnoliopsida; order Asparagales; family Orchidaceae; genus Platanthera; species Platanthera guangdongensis. Next base: position 109,206,303 of record CM077155.1, on the reverse strand, counting down.
CGGGGTCGTCCTCCAGACCGCAGTGTAAAACAACCCACTGGCCCCTCTAACTCCCACAACCGCCTGGTGCACCGTACTGCCATCGGTGTGACGATCGGCCAGTACCGCATGCCCCGCCACGATATTTATGCACATACAAGTAATTCATACCGAGCCTCCCGCTCGCAGGACCAAAACCCGTCCTGAATCCCTCAAACCCAAACCCGGGTGAGAACGCACATTAGTGCCTTTATGTCAATTCCCTCCAACCCTAAACGGGTGAGCATATATCATGAAACTCTCCAACCCCAAACACGGGCGAGAAGGGTACAACCATGTCCTAACCTATTAAGCTACTCTTGTCTACGGTTTATTATACTTAGAGATTTAAGGTTAATCCCAGGACTGCCCCCGGTATTCCCTGTGAAGGGCTCTCAAGGGGCACTAGGAACTGTGTTGGGATTACGCCCAGCGTTCCCTTTCGCAAGGATACTTATTTTAGTTGATGACTACCCATGTATCTCCCCAGCTCTCCTTATTGCTTAAGTATAACCCTAGTGACTTAAGGTATTACCGGGAACCGACGGTCTTCCGCCGATCCCCCACTCCAGTTGATGACCAAGACTTGCACTTTTGATCCCTCACTAAGACAAATCTACCCACCAGGGTTACTCATGTTGAAGTCTCTCTTATTTCTGCCGATAATCAATCCCCTGGTAATTCCCCTAAGGTAAGACCTATTTGTGTTATATGCAGACCATGAACTATGTTTACCCTAGAAATGTGATCTTCCAAAACTTAAGGTATCTTGCCTCTAATTAATTATCCTAAGGTATTATGGACTAAGGGAACTACCCTAAGGATTCTCATAATTTTTCCTGGCCAAATGGTCATTTAATTAATTCTTTTAATTTAAATGCTCGGCCACTTTACACATGAAGTGATTTAATTAAGCATCCTCTGACTTAGGAAATTTTTCCTGAGATGTATATTAACCAAATATCACTGCCTTCAGAATTTCATAATTTTCCTTAAATTATTTATTGTCATTTTCTATTTAATAACAATCCCGTATAAATTCCATTTTACACATGAAGTATAAGCATTATATTCTCAACAATTCCAGAAAAATTACAGAGCCTTTAAGACACTAAATTATTGCTATTGGCAGAGAATCATCAAAATTGAATGTAAGATGGCCTATGGGGTTCCATTATAAGTTATTTACCAAAATGCCATTGTACTAATTTAACACAAGTAATGCATCCAATAAATTCTGAGAAATTCATGAAAAACTCATAACAACATTTTATGACAGTAGAATAAATCCCAAATTTTTCAGAGGTATAAATATATCATTTCAAGAATTATCATGATAAGGGTAAAATGGGAAATTTAGGGTATCTACTCCAAGGTTCTTCAAAACAGAGAAATCATAATTTTCCTAAGTCAAATGTGATGTAATATATGCCTTGGCAAAGTTGTTTGGATTTGTACTTGAATAAATCCCATTTTCCAATTTTTAATTCCAAAATAGCTATTTTAAAATAAATTCCAATAAATGGAATTTTGATTCCAAAAATTCCCTTATTAATTTGAGGAGTGAAATTTACCCTAATGAACCACTGTAAATAATTTCATGACTCATGCATGTAACTATTAGGCTAAATTCACCAAATTGCATTTTTACTATTTGCACACCAAGCCTTAACATAGGCTAGCACATGCAAGTGGATTCTCCCACATGCAGTGATCCCAAGGTGCTGAAAATTTTATCATGCACCAAGGGTGACCTCACTGACCCACCACCAAATTTTGGGGCCATGGGGAGGAGTAGAACTCCATATATGCCATTAATTTAAATTTTGATATTTTACAAAAAACTATAGGAAAATGTTTTCTAAAAATTCTAAATTTTGGCAGGAGGTAGGTAAGCCCTAATCATGCATGAGCCCAAAATTTGGGATCATGGTGACTAATATTGAGACCAGGGCATCCATTATAATTTTGTCCTAGTCTAGGACCAATCCTAAGAGAAATGTCCTACAGGGCTGTATACTACTCCAAAATGTATGTTTAGGGTGGCATTTTAAAGGTAAGACCCTAGGCTACATTTTTCATTGAGGGTCTAAGGTCTGAAAATGCCTCTAGGAGGCCTAAATTTAACATGCAAGAGGGCTGAATATATGTGACAGAAATGTTACTATTCATTTATTAAACTGATTTATATTAAAATCGGCGCACGAATCTTAAAGCAATAATTGACGGGATCGGGTCATCGTCTACCTCCAGCCAACGGCTGAGATCGAGCCGACCTGGAACGATTTTGCCGGCGGTTTCCGGCCAGCTGAGACGTCGCCACCTCCGGCCAATGGTGCCATCACCTTCACGGTGGTGGTGGCTATCGTTTCCCGGCGATGGGGCGGCGGGAGACGGCGGCGACGGCGATCCCGAGCGGTTTCAGAAACTTAGGATTTTCTAGATTTTCTCACATGGCATCGGGCTCAATTGAGCCCGATCTCTCACCTATTTGATCTAAGAAGCTAGTGCGGGTAGAGGTGAAGTGAAACGCACCATAATCGGGGCTTGGCTGCGGGTCAGGCGGCGGTTTGCCGTGGTGGTGGTGCGCCGGTGAGCTCCTCCCCGAAAGTTGCATTCTCCACCGTTCTCCATGTGTAAGTAGTCGAATTCCACTCCTCTCGGCCTTCTGAAGCTGATGGTGAGCTCTGTTTGGACTGAGGTGGGCTATAAGTGGAGATATCTCCAATGCTAGCTCGGTTTTGGGCTTTGGAGATTTCACCCAGCTGCCATGTGGCTCTCAGCTCTGGAATTCTGCTGGAAATGAAGAGGGGAGGTCAGCCACTTGGTTTTGGGCAGCCTAAGTCAGCTGATGGGGTGGCCATGTGGCCACCATTTCCTTCATTCCTCTTTCTCTCTCCTCTTCTCCTAAAATTTCCAAATTTACCCCCTTGCATGCATTCTCTCTCCTGATTTAGAGGGGTAGGGTTGGTCTTGTTCACTTGGGCTGACTATGGGCCAATTTTGGTGGGCTTGGTCCAAGGGGAAATGACTTGGCCTTCATTTCATTCCTTAGGTCAAATTGTTGACCAATTTGACTTTTGGGGTTGACTGGTCAACTATGGTGGGTGGACTGGCCCCACCTGGTGGAAATGGGTCTAGTGGCACAACCCAACTTGGTTTGGGTCAAGGGGGTGCCCCACTTAGATTAATTAGGTCTATGAGTGTGGGTTTGACCAAATTAAGCCCAAGGTTGACCTTGGTCAACTGGGGTCAAAATGTTGACCCAGTGACATACCCTAGGGGCCACTTAGATTGTTTTTAGGGTTAGGGCAATGTGGTGGGGTCATGGTGTGGCTAGGGTCCCCACTTAGGCTAGTTTGACCTAGTTTGACTATGGTCTTATAGTGGGCCCCACATGGCTACCACCCACTACCTGGGGTCAAACCTAGCTGGTCTCCTCAAATCTCACCCCATGCCTAACCCAATCTAAGTTGAGGGGTCTAGAAGTAACATGGGATGTTACAAATTCCAATAAACAAGAAAATAATTTCGTCCCCGAAATTCAAGTTCGGGTCTACGGGGTTCTAATTGCAAGAATTATCAAGAATCTTAAAAGCATAACTTAAATGTACCTGATGCGAATAGCTCCGGGTGTTGCTCCAGCATCAGATCTCTCGGCTCCCAAGTGTGCTCTTCCCGTCCATGGTTGGACCACAGCACCTTCACAAGGGGAACCTTCTTCTTCCGCAACACTCGGATGGCTGTATCGTCAATCCGGATCGGTTCCAATCTCACTGATCTGTCAGGCTCTACTGGTCCGGCTGTAGTAGTAATGTGCTGCTCCGGCCGAAGGAGAGCTCTCCGTAAGGAAGAGACATGGAAGACGTCATGTAGTGCACCCAACTCCGGTGGCAGCTGCAGTCGGTAAGCTAAGGGGCCGATCCGCTCCAGGATCAGGTAGGGCCCCATGTATCGTGGACTGAGCTTCTTGTGCCTCCGCACCCGTGAAACACCGTGTACCGGACGTATCTTCAAGAATACCCTGTCTCCAACCTGGAACTCCACCTGCCGGTGCCGAGCATCATAATACTTTGCCTGTCTGCTCTGGGACTCCAGTAGCCGATCCCTGATCAATCGAATCTGAGCCTCAGTGTCCTCTATATAATCGGATCCCAGAGCCCTGGTGTCCACATCCTGTACCCATGATAGCGGTGTCCGGCATCTCCTCCCATAGAGCGCCTCGTACGGAGCCATCCTGATGCTAGCCTGGTGGCTGTTATTATACGAGAACTCGATCAATGGTAGCAGCCTCTCCCAAGGCCTCCCCGTATCCAATATGCATAATCTGAGCAGGTCCTCCATGGTCCGGATGGTCCGCTCGGTCTGTCCGTCGGTCTGCGGGTGGAAGGCGGTACTAAAGGTAAGCCGAGATCCCAAGTGAGCATGCACGGCCCTCCACTCGCTCGAAGTGAACCGACCATCACGGTCCGAAACAATAGTCTTGGGGATACCATGATATCTGACGTAGTGCTCCACAAATAGTCTCACCAGAACTGCAACTGGGGCATCCTTCCGAACTGGAATAAACCGCGCTACTTTGGTCAATCTGTCCACTATAACCCAAATAGAATCATGCCCAGAGTGGGAGCGAGGCAATCCGTGTACAAAGTCCATAGCAATGTCCTCGAACTTCCACTCTGGAACTGGCAGTGGCTGTAGTAAACCTCCCGGGCTCTTGCATTCTGCCTTCACACGCTGGCAGGTCTCGCAATGGGTCACAAAATCCGTGATCTCCCTCTTCATCCCGGGCCAATACATAGATCTCCGCAAATCTGCCCACATCTTGGTGATGCCGGGGTGCACTGAATATCTCGAGCAATGTGCCTCTCGGAGTATGTCATCTCGAATACTGCCCCCTGCTGGTATGTAGATGCGCCCCGGAACCGAAGAAGATCATCCTGTAGTGTGTAGTCCTCGACCTTGCCCCTCTCTAGGGCACTGAAAACCGGCTGTAACGTAGCATCCAGCCTCTGATGCGCTCGGATGCGCTCCTGTATATCATCGCAGCTGATCACTGAGCTCAAATACTCTCTATATACCACTGGCTCGGTCTCGGACACCACGGTAATGTGCACGTCCTCCATCATCTGAAGTAGCTCCATGGACATCAATCGGGGCTCCGGTCCAGAAGTGCCGGCCCTCCTGCTCAAAGCATCCGCAACCGTGTTCGCTTTTCCTGGATGATAGTGGATCTTGTAATCATAATCACAGAGAAACTCCAGCCACCTCCTCTGTCTCAGGTTTAGGTCCTTCTGAGTATCGATATACTTGAGATTCTTGTGATCTGAAAAGATGTCACAATGAATCCCATATAAGTAATGCCTCCATATTTTCAGGACGAAAACCACAGCCCCGAGCTCTAGATCATGTACTGGATAGTTATGCTCATGCTTCTTCAACTGTCGCGAAGCATAAGCGATAACGTGTCCATGCTGCATCAAAACTGCACCCATCCCCTGGTAAGAGGCGTCCGTGTAGATCTGGAATCCTTCGCTCCCGGATGGAAGCGCAAGAATAGGGGATGAGATGAGCCTGTCCTTCAGCTCCTGAAAAGCCGTCTCACACCTCTCTGACCAAACAAAATCTGCATCCTTCTTCGTCAAGGACGTGAGGGGGAGTGCTATCCTCGAGAACCCCTCCACGAACTTGCGGTAATAGCCGGCTAGTCCTAAGAAACTGCGGATGTCAGATGCGGTCTTCGGCCGTGGCCAATCCCTCACCGTCTCTATCTTGGCTGGGTCCACAGCCAACCCAGCCCCACTGATCGTGTGCCCCAGGAATGCCACCTCCTGCAACCAGAACTGGCACTTCGAAAATTTTGCGTACATCTGCGTCTCCCTCAACCTCTGCAGGACCTGTGCCAAGTGCTCCGTATGCTCCTCCTGAGTCCGAGAATAAATGAGGATGTCGTCGATGAATACTATCACGAAGCGATCCAAGAAAGGCTCGAAGACACGGTTCATCAGACTCATGAATGCAGTAGGAGCATTCGTGAGCCCAAAAGGCATCACCGTGAATTCGTATAGTCCATAGCGCGAACTGAAAGCCGTCTTCGGTATGTCTTCTTCCCTGATACGGAGCTGATAGTAGCCGGATCGCAGATCTAACTTGGAGAACCAGAATGCTCCCTGTAGCTGGTCAAATAACTCATCTATCCGAGGCAGAGGATAGGTGTTGCGGACCGTCAACCGGTTCAGCTCCCGGTAATCTATACATAATCGTAGTGATCCGTCCTTCTTCTTCACAAATAGAACTGGTGCTCCCCATGGCGATTAACTAGGCCGTACAAATCCTGACTCGACTAGCTCCTGCAGTTGAGTTCTGAACTCTGCTAACTCTCTAGGAGCCATCCTGTAGGGTGCTCGGGACACCGGCTTCGCTCCCGGCACTAGCTGGATCCTGAAATCCAAGTCTCTAGCAGGCGGTAGCCCGGGCAATTTCTCCGGGAATACGTCGGCGAAATCCCGAACCACCGGAATATCTGAGATAGTCGCCTCCGTTCCCACCATCTCGAAGCAGACAATATAGACTTCTTCACCCTGCTTATGGGCCTTCACAGCCTGTATAGAAGATAATAGTAGGTGGCAGATAGGCTGGATACCTTCAATGATAACATGGGAGTCGCCATGTCTCAGCGTGATCCTCCTGGACGGACAATCTATCTGGGCATGGTTCCGATGCAACCAGGCCATGCCCAAGATCAAGTCAAAGTCTTGCAGCTTCAGGATAGTTGCCGGCGCCTCGAAAGCCTTGCCGCCTATCTCGGCCTCCATGTCACAATGTGCAGTAGTCCGCAGCTCCGATCCATCGGGTAGGCGTACCCTCATCTCTAGTCCAGGGAACCTCTCCACGCCTTCGAGTCCGTCGATGAAGGCCTCGGATACGAACGAGTGCGAAGCACCCGTGTCGAAAAGAGTATGAGCGGGCTTGCCGCTGATCATGACTATGTCTGAGGTTTGTTTATGTGAAGGTTAATGGTTATCCTATGGTTCCAAGTACTATATATATATCATTGGAAAATTTAAGGAAACTCAAAATTAACTTCAAGTACCTGTAATGACCTCCTCGGGATTTCTCGGCTCTGTGAGGTCCAAGGCGTATATCTGCTCCTGCTCGCGCCTCCTGCCATGATATCCCCGGCCTCGGCCTCGTCCTCGGCCTCGTCCTCGGCCCTGCTGTACGGGGGCCACTGGAGGTGGAGGAGGAGGAGGGGGATGGAATCGATGCGGGCACTCCGACCTGATGTGCCCTGGCTGGCGGCATCCATAACAAACCACTTGTCGGTGGCCTCGGTCATCCTGTCTCCTCGGATCGTGCATCTGTAGAGGTGGGGGAGCCAAAGCTGGAGGAGGCCCCTGCCCCTGCCTGAAGTTGGGACGACGACGTCCCCCACCCCTCCTGTATCCAATGGTCCTGCCCCTCTGAGAGCCCCTACTGCTCTCACCTGATGTCGATCCATCAAATGGTCTCTTCCCTCCGGCTCGCACCATCAGCTGGTCAGCCTCCAGCTTCTTTGCCATCTCGATGATCTGCCTGGATGTGCCATGTGAAATGAATAACAGAGCCTGCCTCAGATCATCCCTGAGGCCCCGGTAGAACCTCTTTGCGTACCTCCTGTCGTCGGTGTCCTGAATCCCCGCGAACCTGGCCAAGTGGGAGAACTCCCTCTGGTACTCTATCACAGATCTGGTCCCCTGCTTGAGGTTCAAAAACCTCTCCTCCAAGGCATCCCTGTCCGTAGCAGAGACGAAGTGCTCCAGGAACACATCGCCAAACTCCTCCCAAGAAATCTCTGACAACTCAAAGTCCGCATAAGTAGTCTCGCGGACTGACTTCCACCATCTCTTCGCGTGGGCCTCTAGCACGGAGGTGGCTAGAGGTACTGCCTGGCCGACTGGGCAGCTGATGCCCGCTAAGATCTCGTGTATGGCCTCCAGCCATTCTTCCGTCTTCACTGCATCCTCTGTCCCACGGTACGTCGGTGGGGACAGGCTCTTGAATGCACTCAGCCAGCTCGACCCCGGATTTGGCTGTGGAGCCGGGACTTGCTGGTCTCTAAAGGCATCCAAAATCGCCGTCAGGGTCTGCCCCATCTCCGTATGTAGGAATGGAGTGGCAGCTGGAGGGGGAGGAGCCACATTTTGCGGCGCTGCGACCTGTGGAGGTTGCATAAAGGTAAGGTTAAAGCAAAATTGGCCTATCAAATTGTACTTTGTGGACCATTTCTGTGACTTTTGTACATGGGCACACCACTGCTTCCGCTGCATAGTTTGTCCGCAAACTAATGCTGGGGCGGGGGTGGTCCCATGTTGTGGACTTCTTTCTCATATGATCGTTGTTCAAGTGATACCAGTTTGTAAGACCCCCTCCCCCTTACCAAGGAGGGCTACCGGATCTTATGCCCAGAACCGCCGTCTTACGGTGGCACTAACACACGGGTTAGTCGACACCGCAACACGCCGATCCTGCCGGCTAGTACGATCATAAACCTGTAGGCCAATATGAGAAGAAAGAAGTAAAACTGTATATGTAAAAATACCAGTCCACAAGCCACTGTATAATCATGAAAAAGAGATGAATAGTACATCATATAGTCCACAAATAAGTACAACTGAAAGAGTAAAAAGGGCTTATGCCCAGTACATCAAATCTCTCTCTCTCACACAAAATAGTAAATGCGGAAGCTAAACTAGAACATCAAGACTCGTCCCACCTGAGGACGCACAGTAGTAGTGGTAGCCTGCTGAAGCGGTATCTGCTCCTCATGTCCTGCCTCCTCGACGTGCTGGTGCTCCATCTCCACGGGCTCCTAAAAATAGTTGGTCACCGACCATTAGTCGAAAAGACTAAGTCGTTTCCTCCGCACCTCGCCCCGCAGCTCCTAGGCACCGAGCGGGAGGACGAAGCGGAGGACAACAAGGGGTAGCAAAATGGAAGCAGGTGACAATATCTATCTAAAGTGGTACTAAGTAATGAAATTCTACACTAGCAATGCTAAGTACAGTACAAGTAGTAAGTAAGTAAGTGCGGTGCAGTAAAGGAGAGTAAAGAAGCAGCAGTATAAACAATAAATAAACTAAGCTACCACTAAGCTATCATCCAAACGTACCCTAACTTATATAAGTGCCCATACAAATATATAAGTTAGGATTTCCGGAAAATTTAACTTATCATATAAAAGAGCCCATACTAATTTATATGATAAGGATCTATGAAGCGTATGACCTAATATGAATGAATGATATGATGCAATTTTATGCGCAGGCAAGTGCAACTCACACACAACGACTCTGTGATCACAGACCTTTAGTTCCCACTTTTTGAGAGCTAGCATCACTCTCGGGTACCACCGCTGTGGCTACGGCAGCAGCGGAGCGGGCGTCTCCGCTTCTAGATCGGTATGCACACTACCAAGCCTTAGACCCCTCTCATACGCCTCTGTACACGTCCAAGGTGCACTCTAGAGTCTCGCGTACGTACTTTGCTAACAAACCCGTCAGTCTTGTTGGGTCGGATGTGTGTTATCGGGGGTCGTCCTCCAGACCGCAGTGTAAAACAACCCACTGGCCCCTCTAACTCCCACAACCGCCTGGTGCACCGTACTGCCATCGGTGTGACGATCGGCCAGTACCGCATGCCCCGCCACGATATTTATGCACATACAAGTAATTCATACCGAGCCTCCCGCTCGCAGGACCAAAACCCGTCCTGAATCCCTCAAACCCAAACCCGGGTGAGAACGCACATTAGTGCCTTTATGTCAATTCCCTCCAACCCTAAACGGGTGAGCATATATCATGAAACTCTCCAACCCCAAACACGGGCGAGAAGGGTACAACCATGTCCTAACCTATTAAGCTACTCTTGTCTACGGTTTATTATACTTAGAGATTTAAGGTTAATCCCAGGACTGCCCCCGGTATTCCCTGTGAAGGGCTCTCAAGGGGCACTAGGAACTGTGTTGGGATTACGCCCAGCGTTCCCTTTCGCAAGGATACTTATTTTAGTTGATGACTACCCATGTATCTCCCCAGCTCTCCTTATTGCTTAAGTATAACCCTAGTGACTTAAGGTATTACCGGGAACCGACGGTCTTCCGCCGATCCCCCACTCCAGTTGATGACCAAGACTTGCACTTTTGATCCCTCACTAAGACAAATCTACCCACCAGGGTTACTCATGTTGAACTCTCTCTTATTTCTGCCGATAATCAATCCCCTGGTAATTCCCCTAAGGTAAGACCTATTTGTGTTATATGCAGACCATGACCTATGTTTACCCTAGAAATGTGATCTTCCAAAACTTAAGGTATCTTGCCTCTAATTAATTATCCTAAGGTATTATGGACTAAGGGAACTACCCTAAGGATTCTCATAATTTTCCTGGCCAAATGGTCATTTAATTAATTCTTTTAATTTAAATGCTCGGCCACTTTACACATAAAGTGATTTAATTAAGCATCCTCTGACTTAGGAAATTTTTCCTGAGATGTATATTAACCAAATATCACTGCCTTCAGAATTTCATAATTTTCCTTAAATTATTTATTGTCATTTTCTATTTAATAACAATCCCGTATAAATTCCATTTTACACATGAAGTATAAGCATTATATTCTCAAAAATTCCAGAAAAATTACAGAGCCTTTAAGACACTAAATTATGGCTATTGGCAGAGAATCATCAAAATTGAATGTAAGATGGCCTATGGGGTTCCATTATAAGTTATTTACCAAAATGCCATTGTACTAATTTAACACAAGTAATGCATCCAATAAATTCTGAGAAATTCATGAAAAACTCATAACAACATTTTATGACAGTAGAATAAATCCCAAATTTTCAGAGGTATAAATATATCATTTCAAGAATTATCATGATAAGGGTAAAATGGGAAATTTAGGGTATCTACTCCAAGGTTCTTCAAAACAGAGAAATCATAATTTTCCTAAGTCAAATGTGATGTAATCTATGCCTTGGCAAAGTTGTTTGGATTTGTACTTGAATAAATCCCATTTTCCAATTTTTAATTCCAAAATAGCTATTTTAAAATAAATTCCAATAAATGGAATTTTGATTCCAAAAATTCCCTTATTAATTTGAGGAGTGAAATTTACCCTAATGAACCACTGTAAATAATTTCATGACTCATGCATGTAACTATTAGGCTAAATTCACCAAATTGCATTTTTACTATTTGCACACCAAGCCTTAACATAGGCTAGCACATGCAAGTGGATTCTCCCACATGCAGTGATCCCAAGGTGCTGAACATTTTATCATGCACCAAGGGTGACCTCACTGACCCACCACCAAAATTTGGGGCCATGGGGAGGAGTAGAACTCCATATATGCCATTAATTTAAATTTTGATATTTTACAAAAAACTATAGGAAAATATTTTCTAAAAATTCCTAAATTTTGGCAGGAGGTAGGTAAGCCCTAATCATGCATGAGCCCAAAATTTGGGATCATGGTGACTAATATTGAGACCAGGGCATCCATTATAATTTTTGTCCTAGTCTAGGACCAATCCTAAGAGAAATGTCCTACAGGGCTGTATACTACTCCAAAATGTATGTTTAGGGTGGCATTTTAAGGTAAGACCCTAGGCTACATTTTTCATTGAGGGTCTAAGGTCTGAAAATGCCTCTAGGAGGCCTAAATTTAACATGCAAGAGGGCTGAATATATGTGATAGAAATGTTACTATTCATTTATTAAACTGATTTATATAAAATCGGCGCACGAATCTTAAAGCAATAATTGACGGGATCGGGTCATCGTCTACCTCCAGCCAACGGCTGAGATCGAGCCGACCTGGAACGATTTTGCCGGCGGTTTCCGGCCAGCTGAGACGTCGCCACCTCCGGCAATGGTGCCATCACCTTCACGGTGGTGGTGGCTATCGTTTCCCGGCGATGGGGCGGCGGGAGACGGCGGCGACGGTGATCCCGAGCGGTTTCAGAAACTTAGGATTTTCTAGATTTTCTCACATGGCATCGGGCTCAATTGAGCCCGATCTCTCGCCTATTTGATCTAAGAAGCTAGTGCGGGTAGAGGTGAAGTGAAACGCACCATAATCGGGGCTTGGCTGCGGGTCAGGCGGCGGTTTGCCGTGGTGGTGGTGCGTCGGCGAGCTCCTCCCCGAAAGTTGCATTCTCCACCGTTCTCCATGTGTAAGTAGTCGAATTCCACTCCTCTCGGCCTTCTGAAGCTGATGGTGAGCTCTGTTTGGACTGAGGTGGGCTATAAGTGGAGATATCTCCAATGTTAGCTCGGTTTTGGCTTTGGAGATTTCACCCAGCTGCCGTGTGGCTCTCAGCTCTGGAATTCTGCTGGAAATGAAGAGGGGAGGTCAGCCACTTGGTTTTGGGCAGCCTAAGTCAGCTGATGGGGTGGCCATGTGGCCACCATTTCCTTCATTCCTCTTTCTCTCTCCTCTTCTCCTAAAATTTCCAAATTTACCCCCTTGCATGCATTCTCTCTCCTGATTTAGAGGGGTAGGGTTGGTCTTGTTCACTTGGGCTGACTAATGGGCCAATTTTGGTGGGCTTGGTCCAAGGGAAATGACTTGGCCTTCATTTCATTCCTTAGGTCAAATTGTTGACCCATTTGACTTTTGGGTTGACTGGTCAACTATGGGTTGGACTGGCCCCACCTGTGGAAATGGGTCTAGTGGCACAACCCAACTTGGTTTGGGGTCAAGGGGGTGCCCCACTTAGATTAATTAGGTCTATGGGTGTGGGTTTGACCAAATTAAGCCCAAGGTTGACCTTGGTCAACTGGGGTCAAAATGTTGACCCAGTGACATACCCTAGGGGCCACTTAGATTGTTTTTAGGGTTAGGGCAATGTGTGGGGTCATGGTGGTGGCTAGGGTCCCCACTTAGGCTAGTTTGACCTAGTTTGACTATGGTCTTATAGTGGGCCCCACATGGCTACCACCCCTACCTGGGGTCAAACCTACTGGTCTCCTCAAATCTCACCCCATGCCTAACCCAATCTAAGTTGAGGGGTCTAGAAGTAACATGGGATGTTACAAAGATAGCCCAAAACCAAATTAATATCTTCGGCACTACCCAGTTCACACTTTGATCTAGCGAAAAAACCAGGGAGCAAGCTCAACACACCAAGCACATGGAAGAACAAGCAGATCTTATATTCATTAATCTTCTTTACAAGGTGAGGTATACATAGTGAGACATGATTTCGCTAGTACAAACAGCTATAACAGAAAGCATAACAAACAATTGGGCGGACAGCACTGGAACCCGCCGAGACCACCGAAGTCGCCAAGTCCTCCGAAGTCGCCCAGCTGAAGCTGCAAACACGCCGAATAGACACGGAGTCCACCAAAGCCGCGAGGCCGCGGACACGCCGTTATTCGCATACTGCTGATGAACTGATGAACAGACCGCCTACCCGCCTGTGCTGGCGGACAGGTTATTAGAACTTGCAAACATTGAAGCAGAGTACTGACAAGCCGCAGAGCAACCTGCTGAGACCGCAGAGACCGCACACTTCCAAGCACTGATTAAAGTCAAAGCCAACCTCCTGCTCCATGAAGCTAATCGGGGACCTGCACACAAAAAACCGTCAGCTCTACTCAACCGCGCGGACAGAAAACGCATACCGCAGCAATTTTCCCAAGCCCCACTTACTGTTCCCTCAGTTACTGTAGACGTGTCGGGGTGGTCCTATTTATATGCGAGCGAGGAGTGGGTCACTGCCCTAGTGGATAGAGACACCGCCCCAGCCCGCGCGCTAACAATACCCATCTGCCGAGTCCGCAGGACTTAACCGGATCAACCCGCCAGGAACAAGACACCTTTGGTCGAACCCTCATCAGTCCGCCCAGGCTTATGCGGACAAGGCACCAGCCCGCAAAGCCTCCAAACATTGCAGGATAGCATCCCCCTTCAGAGCTGTCCGCACAACAAGAGGCAGTCCGCATACCGTCACAACAACGCATCCATCGGCCACAAGTCCACGACCAAATGCAGTCTGCCCGGTCAACAGCAGACTTGGTGGACACAGCGAATACACTGGTCTTGTCACAGAATGTGACCAAGTCCAGAACCACCAAGGGCCTAACGCAAGCTCGGCGGACATAACTCCGTCCGCCAAACAACCAAGCAACACAGACCGCCAAATCCTTGCCAAAGAGAAGCAGTCCGCAAGCTACTCGCACGCCTGCCCAAACAGCAGTACTGTACTACCAGAGCCCATCAAGGCTCAGCCAAACTCTAAGGCTTGTCCACAACAATGAACAGTGCGACACGCCAGTCCGCAAGCCTCCCGCGGATAGCACCCAATCCTCCGTAAGCACAAGCTTGCAACACACGCCACTGAGCAAGTTACACCTGTCCGCGAACCTTATCCGCTCAGGCCGCTCCTTACTCGGCTAAGCCAGCAAGATAGCCAGTCGTCCTATCCGCAGATAACAGTCCGCCAGGCTGCGGACTTAAACCGCGCAAGCCGCTCAGAAGAACAGCCAGCTTCCACTAGACCTACCACCAGGCCGCATAACAGCAGTCCGCCCAGTCCGCCGGCTATGTCCGCTCAGGCCGCCCGGCTTGCCCATCAACCACTTCCACTTCACAAATTTCAACACTCCCACTATTTTTGATTATTTTAGTTCTTTGTCTCCTTTATTTCTTGACCCATTTTCTAAATCTGAGCTCGTGCGGGTTGAGTCTTCGCAGATGCTTCAGGAGGAATTGGAGCTTTCAGCTCGAGCCATCGATGATAGGTTCCTCTTTTGCTAGGAGGTTGATTCCTCCTCTGTTGAGGAAGCTCCATTGATTGCTTTCTCCTCCTGTCATCTCCCTTTAATAGACGATACCTTGCTGTGCAAGGATATATTTTATGGTGAGATGAGTGAGGACTAGTGCTCCTCCTCTTCTTACTTCCTATTTCCTTTGCCTGCGAGGAGCAGGTATAATTATTTAGGCAGAGGGGTAACTATTTTATCACCGTATCAGTACCCGTTACCGCAACGAATAATGGAAGAGTTGCATGTGCATTTTTCTTTTCATAGGCCCATTAGCTAGAAATGTATAGAATTTAATAAGTCGTGCTGGGATGACAATAACCCCTGTACTTATCTTCCATTTCCTGTATTTATTTATTTATTTTTCATGTCCATCTTAGTTCTAGTATTTCTTTATATTTGTCTGTTTTTCTTTTGTTTTTGCGGAGCTCACCCCTGCAGGTATTCATGGCAAATCATATTGGCGGGGTTGTGATTCTTCGTATGTCGGAACTGCTTCTGTGTTTTCATGGGTCTTCTGGTATGCTCACTAGCTGAGCATTGGGTAACCTCTTCCCTTTTCTCTATTTGATTTAAATTTCTATATCATATGTTGTGTAGCTTAGTTTAAGTCTGGGGAGAGTAAGTATTTGTTACCTTTTGCACACATACATTTCATTTGCATACTAGAAGCTTTTATTATTTTATTTTGATTAGTTCATTGCATTGCACACCACTGCACCCACATGAGCGCATGCTTAACTGTTAGCGTGCTGCTAGTTAAACTCATTTCTTTTGTATGATTTAGGAAAATATTGTGGTAGCATAGGATTGTGAGACGGAGTAAAATATTGACCCTGCTGTACTCCTAGTCGAGTGCTCTCATCTCGTGCAGAAAAGGAGTAGATTTAATTTTTCTTTATGCTTATAGTTTTATATTTTTCTATTTGGGTAAAGAATTTTTATTCTACTCAAAATTGGTGAATCCGGTGTGAATCGAACGGTAGTATAGGGATGTGTGTAGCCGTCACTAGACTCATTTTGCTCAAGTCGGGAGGAAGGATCATCTTTCTCGGTGGCTAAAAACTTGCCCCAAGCTACTCTCGAAGCATAGGTGCATGGTTAGTCAAGCGTGAGAGTGATGTAGGCCATCGTTTTGCCTAGTTGAGCTTTGTACTGTTCCTAACATCTTATCATTGATAGCCCCATTGTGCCTACCCCTTCTTTTGATTCAGAGCCATCATTATTTCACCAAAGCCTCATAGCCGATCGTAACCGTATACCCAAGTCGAGATTTAGTGTTTTACATTTTCATGTTGGGGTTGTGGGTGATTTTACATGTGAATATGTGGTTGTGCTCCGAGAGCTTCTATTTGCTGAAACTGTTTAAATAAAAGAAAATGATTTTAGAAAAATATATGAGAAATGAAAAGTAAAAAAAAAGTATAATTGAAAATTCTATTTGAGAGGTGATTGTATTTGGAGTAGGCGGTGCACACACCCTGAAAGAGAAGGATAGATCTTAACTGCACTAATTAGAGTAAAATCACAGCACAGAATAAAGTAAGAAGATCAAGCAACCAGAAAAGACACAAGGATTTTATAGTGGTCCCCAACCTGGGTACATCCACTCTTCTACCACCCTAGTAGGAATCCACTCAGGTTTTTGATTAGGTGACTGCCACCAATGGGTTTTGTTCAGGTCCCCAAAGACCAACTCAAGTCTTTTGGAAGGATACTTGAAATCAAGAATCACTTTTGAAGGGAGATGACAACCCTTTATACAGGAGGGGGAAGGGAGTGATTTTGTCTTCTCTGTCAACAATCAGAGAGAAGACTCAAGTGGATATTATGTTAGCAAATAGATCCCCCTGAGATATTGATTGATTCAGGTAAGCAGGAAGCTTTGCTGCATGGTGATAGGCCTTCACAGAGATGATGTCTCCAGCAGGCTTCTTAGACTGATGTTGATTTGTTGTCTCTTGAAAGCCTGGAGCTGATGAACTCTAATGATTATTTTCTTGATGATGCAGAGTTCCTCCTTTTTTTCTGTAAAAAGCCCTTTCACTTCTTCTTGTATTCTGCATGTATTCTGTCTATTGCTAGCTATCTGATCTATCTTCTTCTCTGTATTTGAAATCCGTAGATTTTATGGTGGAAGAAAAATTCCTGAGAGTGAAAAATGCTTTGGAAATTGATCCGGACTTAATTCATCTGTAACTGTCCGTTTTAACGGCTATTTTCACTAGAAATGTTGAATGTAATTAATCCTCAATAAATTCTGCCAACTGTTACTGAATGCTCAGAAATCGTCGACCTCAACTTTCGTCGAGTTCATCGATCGTCGACCTGAGTTTGACATTCGTCGAACTCAGCTAGACTCGTCGAGCTGAATATCTTGCCTGCATTGTCGACTGGAGTTTGCAGTTCGTCGAGCTCAGTTTCTGTTTCGTCGAGTTGAGAAACTGACTTGCTAATTTTGTCGAGCTGAGCAAGTGTTGTCCACCAATCATCGACCTGAGTTCGACGTTCGTCGAACTCATCTTCTGTCAACCATTCGTCGACCTGAGCTTTCGTCATTCGTCGAACTGCGTTCGACGATCGTCGATCTGATTCTCTGACCTTGTCTTAACTGCATTTCTTGGACTTCTTTTCTATAATGCTGGAGAGTCCTTCTGAATGACCAGACCTGGAAATAGTCCTATGACCCATGCCTATACATGTTGGGTCAATCTAATATTCTTAATAGTGTTCCTTGCCCAAATCAGAACTAGGGTTCCAACAATCTCCCCCTATTTGGGTAAGAACACTATTTACATAAATATTAGTAAAATATAAGTAAATAAAATACAACTAAATATGGATCAAGAACTTCTGCTGTTGCTGTTGCTGTTGTTGATCCTTGCCTAAGTCTGCAGCATTATAATCTGTTGTTGCTGCTGCTGCTGCTACAATCCCCACAAAATGTTGTTACTGCTGGAATTTCTGCAGCTTCATTTACAGGCATCTCCCCCTATCTGCATAGCCTTGCATAAATTATTCAGCCACTAATATCTTGTATATTTGCTAGACTGAATTCTTTTTCCTGCAAGGAGATGTTAGGAGTTCTGGGCCCAGATAACCATGGGTCCTGGTTCTCTTTTAAAATAATCAGAAATAAAAGATAAAAATTTCTGTTTTGAAATTCTGAGTTCGACGAAAAATACTTTCGTCGATCTGACTTCGACGAATGATATTGAGATCGTTGATCTCTATTCACAGAATGATAATAATTGTTTTTTGTGATCCATTTTCGTCGATCTCGGTTCGACGAATTAAATTTGTTTCGTCGAGCATAGAGTCCTGAATAGTTCAAAGCAAAATCTTTGTTCATAGTTCGTCGATCTGAGTTCGACGAATAGTATTGATGTCGTCGATCTCCGTTCAACGAAATATTTTGAACTAAGATTTTCTGATGATTGTTGTATGATAATTTGAAATCAGTGTAAAATTTTGCTGAAGAAGAATCAAGGGAAGAAATAACCTGATCCTATTTATCTGATTCACACTCTGATTCTTCAGATTCTTCAGCATAGCTGCTGCAAGAAGCATCCATTGCCATTAGGCAAAATTCACTTGCTCTAGCTTCTTCTTGATCTTCATTTGTGCAAGATGAAGCATCTGAGTCACTCCAGGTTTCAGCATCAAATATTATTTCTTTAGCTGATCCAGCAGCCATTGCTGTGAGGGAGTCCCACATATCTTTTGCAGATGAACATTCAACAAGTTCTTCAAAAATGTCATCAGACATTGATTGTGCCATAATGTTCGTTGCTTGTGCATCAGCAATCTCATCTTTTGCTGGGCATTTGTTCATTGGGATGATGGAGCAGCATCTGGAGTTATTGTTTGCTGAGGTTGAGCTGGACATGACAAAATAGATTTAAAGATGTTTTCATCAATGGAGTCCATATAAAATCTAATCCTTGTCTTCCATAGGGCAAGCATATCTAGATTGCATATGGGGAGTCTGGTGCTTGAAAACTCATCAATGTGTGCCATGATAACTCTAAAGATATTTAAGATCTATCAAAGGATCTTTTGGTTCAGGTATTAGCCTGTACAAACAATTAAGGTGTGATTTTAACCAACCTGGCTCTGATACCAATTGAAAGAGAAGGATAGATCTTAACTACACTAATTAGAGTAAAATCACAGCACAAAATAAAGTAAGAAGATCAAGCAACCAGAAAAGACACAAGGATTTTATAGTGGTTCCCCAACCTGGTACATCCACTCTTCTACCACCCTGGTAGGAATCCACTCAGGTTTTTTGATCAGGTGACTGCTACCAATGAGTTTTGTTCAGGTCCCCAAAAATAAACTCAAGTCTTTTGGAAGGAGACTTGCAACCAGGAATCACTTTTGAAGGGAGATGACAACCCTTTATACAGGAGGGGGAAGGGAGTGATTTTGTCTTCTCTGTAACAACCAGAGAGAAGACTCAAGTGGATATGATGTTAGAAAATAGCTCCCCCTGAGATATTGATTGATTCAGGTAAGCAGGAAGCTTTGTTGTAGGGTGATAGTCCTTCACAAAGATGATGTCTCCAGCAGGCTTCTTAGACTGATGTTGATTTGTTGTCTCTTGAAAGCCTGGAGCTGATGAAGAACTCTGATGATTATTTTCTTGATGATGCAGAGTTCCTCCTTTTTTTCTGTAAAAAGCCCTTTCACTTCTTCTTGTATTCTGCGTGCATTCTATCTATTGCTAGCTATCTGATCTATCTTATTCCCTGTATTTGAAATCCGTAGATTTTATGGCGGAAGAAACATTCCTGAGAGTGAAAAATGCTTTGGAAATTGATCCGGACTTAATTCATTTGTAACTGTCTGTTTGAATGGTTATTTTCACTGGAAATGTTAACTGTAATTAATCCTCAATAAATTCTGCCAACTGTTACTGAATGCTCTGAAATTGTCGACCTCAACTTTCGTCGAGTTCATCTATCGTCGACCTGAGTTCGACATTCGTCAAACTCAGCTAGACTCGTCGAGCTGAATATCTTGCCTGCGTTCGTCGACCGGAGTTTGCAGTTTGTCAAGCTCAGTTTCTATTTCGTCGAGCTGAGAAACTGACTTGCTAATTTTGTCGAGCTGAGCAAGTGTTGTCCACCAATCGTCGACCTGAGTTCGATGTTTGTCGAACTCAGCTTCTGTCACCATTCGTCGACCTGAGCTTTCATCATTCGTCGAACTGCGTTCGACGATCGTCGATCTGATTCTCTGACCTTGTCTTAACTGCATTTCTTGGACTTCTTTTTTGCAATGTTGGAGAGTCCTTCTGAATGACCAGACCTGGAAATAGTCCTATGACCCATGACTATACATGTGGGTCAATCTAATATTCCGAATAGTGTTCCTTGCCCAAATCAGAACTAGGTTCCAACACACCCATATTTTAAAAATTAAGTCTGGGGGTGTTGTTTACCCGCATGTATTGTGGTTAACGGTAGAATACTTTTTATGCTAGCTCATTGGGTTAGGTGCGTAACATTCTTATTTATCTTTGTTTACTTCACCGTAACCCAAGCCCCATGATTCTCCTAAAGTCCTACAGATTCACGCTTGAGTCGAACTAGTACAGTGGAGAGAGTGTGAATGGGCAAGCATATGGTCCCCGATATTGGTGGATTCCTTTGGAGGTTATCCAGATACACGGTCTTTGGAAAAGCTCACCTCAGTGGCCTGCCTACTTTCTCCTTACGCGTGACCGGAAGATTCTCCGTGATTCCATTTTTGAGTAGTAATAAAATTTTGATACATATTGTGAAAAGTATAGACTATTTTGTATACTTAGAAATTTCCTCTATTATATTTTTACGCACGCGAGCATGCGACTTTGCATGGTACTCCGTATCTCAATTTCTTTGTTAGCTAGTTTATTTTCCCTATCTGCATAGATTTTGTTTGCTCGGGGCGTGCAAACAGGTAAGTCTGGGGGTGTGATGCGTCCGATTTATATTGTGTTTTTAGGACTCATCTGGGCTTATTTTCTTGCATGTCCACTACTTTTTCAATTGGAAAAGTTATATTTTTGTTTAGGGCTTCACTTCACCAAAAGTACATTGCTTTAGCCCAAGCGTGTGCAATTGCACATTCTATTGTTGGGGGTATGCACATCGTGCTCCCAAAGGCTCTTTCAGTTTTTTTTTATTGCATTTTGATGCTGGGAGCTTATGCTTCATGTTTTGGTTTTACTGTGCAGGTAGTGCATTTTCCCCAAGGCTGGAATACAGGTTTGAGGAAAATGCACGATCGTGCGTTTTCTATCACACAGTTCTTTGTGATTGTGCGTTTTGTTTGTGCAGGAGAACGTCGAGTGGAGCTCGATGAATTTCGTCGAGCTGAGCCCGACGATATTCATGCACGGTAAACGCACGGTTTCTTCGGAACGATGCGCGAAGGAAACACACAGTTTTCCTGTAGCTTTTTTGTTTGTTCCACTCTGTGGTTAATCGTGCGCTTTTGTTCGCACACGGGCAGAAGCGCCCGTGCGCAAGCAAAATGCATGATTCCCCTGTAGTATCTTGTTTTCCAGCGCTTTGTGTTTTACCCGTTTGATTTCCTTCATGCACAGGAGGAATCGCTCGTGCGCGAGTAAAATGCATGGGTCAATGCTTCATCTTCCGCAAATTGGGCTGGAATTTAATAACGCACGGTTAGCGCCGGTCGTGCGCAAAACCGTGCGTGCCTATTTTTCTGACCTGCTTCTATTTAAAGAGCAGATTTCTTCTTCAAACAAGGACTTTGGCATGCTGTTCCCCTCACCATTTTAGGGCAAAGTTCTGCAATTCTCTACCTTGGAGAGGCCTCCGGGCAAGCTTTCAATTGCAAATCAAAGCCAGAGATTCTTCTCGGCCTCCTCCTTCATCTTTGAGCTTCAAGAAGAGTCAGATCTAGCTTTCTCCATCAAGCTAAGGGAAGTTAGTGTCATCCTCCACCGCTCGTGACACGAAGAATACGGTTCATTGGGAGTGAGTGACAGCCTCCTCTACCCCAGACGCAGTTGAGGACCGAACTAGGACGCAGATTGACAACCCAACGATTCCTTCCATGAATCCTCCACAGACTTCGATCTGGTCGATTTCGCACACTTTTCTTCTCTTGTTGTTGATAATATAATTAATCTCTTGTATATGATTAAGTATGTTTTATTTTTTGAAAAACATTTGTATACAATCATGTCTATGTTATTTTATATTTTCGTTATTTGCTTGAGGTGCGCCTTTATTTTTCATCCGCCAACACATCCTGTTTTGCCGCACTAGCAATTGCTAGTGGCTCCGTAGAAACAGAGATGCTTTCGACCCTCATTCTGTTGTTCTAACCACCTCATCCGCAAGCCTACTCATCCATCTGCCGAGCGATTTCGGTGCATAACGGCCCATGTAGTCATCCATCCTGCCTGCGAAGCATTGCATAACAACATTGTATAGGAGTAGCTGTTAGTGTTTTACGTTTTGTTTTCACAACAATCAAAACCCCCCATAGTTAACTCCGACCTAAGGACTTCAATCTCAAGTCCTCCTCAAAATTAACTCCACATTAATGTGTTCCTTGGAGAGATTGATACTTGGCGAAATTCAACATTTTATATTACCTGTGCGACCGTACACTTGCCGTCCATCGCATCAGGGCCTACCAATGCAATATGTATGCAATCCTTGGTTTCACCCAATGTACCCTATAGAGTGTGTGATTCTAACATATCATCACACATCAAGCACATTGGTACTCTATTCACTAAAGGCATACAAGCCTGAGGCCGAGAACACCTGTAGAGGCCCCACCAGCACATGGATCACAACACCATCAGTCTTGTCCATCCGTGCCACCGTTCTCTCCAATTCCACAATTTAAGCATAACCAATACAAAGAACCCTTTCTTAGACCCCACCCGCATAAGGATCATGATATAAATTTTCAGAAGGGTTATACGTGGAGAAGACAAAATTATGGAAGGAGAAGGTGAATGTGTGATTGTGAGACGTTCTCCGATTCTATATTCGATGAAGGTAAGTGTACCTTATCGCATATAGTATAGGATATTAAGTTTCATATCAAGGTTGTATTACCCGAGGCGATTTGAGTACCTCTACTTCAAGGAATTTCTATTATCTTATCAAATAAAAATTATTTTGGTGTTGCATACTAAATTAGAGAAGTGTGAATGTTTTACTTGCAAATTAGAGAAAAGCTAAATGATAATTAAGCGATAGTACTCCATCGAGATTCACCTCGGCTTAAGTTGATCAAAACATGCAATAATAAATTTTTTAAATTAATAAGTCAAGAGACCTTGACCGCGGAGGTTCTTAAAGCAAGAACATGCTCTCTCGAAGTCATGCCCATCTGAGTTTAGGAAGGTCTGACCGAACTCTTGTCCGAATCGGAGGCCTAAAACCCGCTTTATGTTGTGAACCCCGTTATTGGATTCCACTCATTCCAGGAGATTTAACTTCAACCTCTCTCGAGGGTGG